>PVKA01012618.1:0-57286 GCA_004027165.1 Ctenomys sociabilis | reverse complement strand
TTTCTGCAATCTTAACTATTATATGTCTTGGTGTATTTCTACTTGGGTTGAAGTTATTTTGTGTTCTGTATGCTTTGGTGACCTGAATGTCGGATTGTTTCCTCATATTTGGAAAGTTTTCTGTGATTACTTCTCTCCAAATTCTTTTTATGTGATTTGTATTGACTCCTTCATTCTCGTTGATACCAATTATTATTACACTGCTCATCCTGGCATCATCTTGCAGGTGATGGATTATTTTTTCTTGCATTCTCATTGTTTTTAAGAGATCCTTTCTCATCTTTTCATAGCTGCACCGACATCTTCAAGATCTGAAACTCTGTCTTCGCTTTCACTCAATGGGTTTTGTCGACTTGTGATTGATATTTTTAGTTCTTCTGTAGCACTTTGACTGTTTCATGCGTTCTATTTCTTTTCTGTATTGCTTGTTCAAGGAATCCATTATATTTCTGATCTCCTCAATTTTTTTATCCATGTCTTCTTTGGAGATAGTGATTAATTCTTTTTCTGCAGTGTTTCTTCCAAGTTGGGTTTCCTCTGTATATTTCTGGATTTGTTTCTGTATTTCAGATGCTATGATTTCAAAGAATTCTTTTTTCTAAAGAATTCTTTCTTGATTTCAGAAATTATTTCTGCTTTCAATTCCTCATGACCTTTCTGCTGTTGTGTCTTTGCTTCAGATGCTGTTAATTCATACATTTCAGCTAGAATATTGTTCTCTGCACTTGTTCTGGGTGAGCATTGTTTTTCTATCCAATGTTTCTGGAATTCTTTATATCAGATACTATGTATTCAGATATTTCTTTTTCAATTTGGGGAATTACTTCTCGTTTTATTTCCTCTATACCTTTCTGCTGTTGTTCCTTTGCTGCTGTATCTGTTGATTCATTCATTACAGTTGAGCTAGTGTCCTCTGCCCTTACTAGTGGACTCTAGGTCTGGGATTTCGTTTTTCCCCTTGTCTTTGTCATTTTGTATAGCACTGACCTTTGACTTTTGATGTAGAGCTTTGGTGCAGCTATTACCTTAGCTTATTATGAGATTCGGGTGCCAGCCTATTAAGTTTTAGATTATCCAGGTATGCCTATCCTGGATCTAGCTGTTGTGTTCAGTTCCCTTTTGTTGTAGTTCCTGTGGTTCCTCTCTGTTGGTACCCTGTTCAGGCGAGCATGAACCGAACTGGGATGCAGAGCAAGTAATGAAAATTCCCACTGTCTTGGCTGGCTTTGGGGCGAGAATCCAGAAAATTGCTGGAGTCAGCCCTCCTGTGTCAGGCAGGTCACTCTCTACATGGGTGGGCCTGGGCTTTGGTGGGTCTTCTGGGCTCCCAAAAGTATAGTGGATGATCTTATTCACCAGGTAGGCTATACTGGGTTAGCCAGCCTGCGCTCAGTCCAGGTCTACAGGTCGAACCAGAGAAGGCTGTGAAAGGTTCCTCCAGTGTAGCGGGCCTGGAGATCTCACTCACAGGCCAGGCTGCGCTGGGTTTCAGGCCATAGGGTGGGACCTGGAATCGCTGAGAAATGTCCCTCCAGTTGGCAGGCTTGGAGTTTTCACTCCAGGTCGACCTGCACTGTGTCTGGGGCCATGCGGTGGGACCGGCAATCGCTGGGAAATGTTTTTCTGGCATGGCGGGCCTGGAGCTCTCACCAGCCCAGTTGTGCTGGGTCTTGGGCTGTGGGGGTGGGGGTGGGGGGCCTCAGGGAATCTCTGGGAAATGTCTCTCCAGCTCGGCAGGCCTGGAGTTCTACACTCACTGAACTTTGATGCCCAGGGAGTTGGGGAAATTCCCACTCACTCAGCGGGCTTTAGGGCAGGGGATCCGGGGTGGTGCTGGTGAGTGAGTCCTAGGTTTCAGGCCAGTCACTGGCTTGGAGGGCTTCGGGGCGGGGATCCAGGAGGCCACCGAGTCAGCCGCTGTCTCAGGCCAGTCTTTGGTGCTGGGCAGGAGTGGGTGGGATTGAGAAAGACGGCAGAGTTGGCCTATCTCTGGGGCTGGGCGGGTGTCCTTCCTCATGATTCTACCCCCTACAAACCTTCAACATCTGGGCCTTTGAGAAGTATTCAACACCCCAACTATCTCCCAGTAATTACCTGAGAAAATGCAAGGGAAGGTGGGTGGATGCTTCTGGCCCAGCGGAGATTCAAGGAACTAAACTTTCTTCAAGAATAGTAACTTGATATTTCATATCCAGGAAGTATCTCTTACAAAATCTTCCAGACTCTCTCTTTTTCCAGCAGAAGGAAGAATTTTTAAAGGGCAGACAGGTAAGATGGGCATGATCAGGAGCAGATGGTAGAGCCTAAAGAACCGAGTCATCTAAACTTACAGCCACCATCTTGCTCCTCAGGTACACCTTTGGTGCAGCTCTGTTCGTGGGCTGGGTTGCTGGAGGCCTCACACTCATTGGGGGTGTGCTGATGTGCATCGCCTGCCGGGGTCTAGTGCCTGATCAAACCAAGTAAGTCTTCCATCCCCATGCAGGCAGACATTTCCTTTTTTTCAGAGCCCATTTTATTGTATCAATATGGGAGTTTGGAAGACATTTATTAACTAAAGGTCCATTGAACTTTCCCATTTATGAAGATTCTAAAATACAGAAAACAAATATGTCAGCCTGGCAAGATTAGGGGTGATACTATTTGAAAGAAAAAAGAAATATCCTAGGTTCCTTCTAGCTCCAAAGTTCTGTAACTCAGTCTTCTCAGCTGGGAGATATTTTGCTCCATTACCCCTTTCCAGGATATTTGGCAACTCTGAAGATAATTTTGATTATTACCATTTTGGTAGGGGGAAAAGGGAAGTGATATTGACATCTATTGTTTACAGGGCAAGGATGCTGCCAAATATCCTACAGTGTTTAGGACGGACCCTCACAACAAAGAAGCATCCATTGCAAAATCTCATTGGTAGTGATGTTTCAAAGCCATGTTACAACTCTACAAATGGACCTGGAGTTTGCAGAGGCGAGTTCCAGTGTCACTGTACTGCAGGCCCACTCCAGCTGGTCACCTGGCCTCTCCAGTTCTCTGTCTCAGTCCACTTGGGCTGCTATAACAAAATAACACAGAATGTGTAATTTATAAACAATAAAAATGTATTTCTCCTGGTTCTTGAGGCTGAGCAGTCCAAGCTCAAGATGCTGGTGGGTTAGGTGTCTTAGTGAAGGCCCAGTCGCCACTTCTGGGTGTGCTTTGGCATTGTATTCCCCAGAAGAGAGAAGCCCTGGTATCGCATGGCAGAGAGACAGAGGGACAAAAGAAGCTCCCTTCAACCTCAAGCCCTTTTCTAAAGTACTAATTGCTTATGACTCAGTCACCTTCAAACCGTAGCAGCCACTATTACCTTACCCATAAAATGAGCCAGTTAAGGGAGATGAGTTTTACCTAGGTAGCTTCCAATGGACAGAAATGATTCTTGGCAGAACAGTGTTTCCTAGAACATTATTCCTAGTTCTCCTTCATTTTAATTGATTAAAAGAGACAACCTATTAGTCACTACTTACCAACTCCATGAAGCCCTAATATAACGGCAAGAAATTCTGCTGTATGTAGAGACAGAAATCTAGTCTCTTACAGAATAGGGTGAGCAAACATCTTGGTCTTCCCAGGACTAATGGGCTGTCAGAGACACTGGTCTTTTCATGCTAAAACATTCATGGAAAATGGGGAGACTGGTCCTTCTACTAAACACATCTGTGTTCATGGAATGTTTCTTTTCTCCCAGCTACAAAACTGTGTCTTATCACGCCTCTGGCCACAATGTTGCCTACAGGCCTGGAGGCTTCAAGGCCAGCACTGGCTTAGGATCTCCCACCAGGAGCAAGAAGATCTATGACGGGGGTGCCCACACAGAAGATGAGGCCCAGTCCCACCCTTCTAAGTACGACTATGTGTAAGGTTCCAACATCCTGGGCATGAGCAGAAGAAACACTTCCTCAAAGACAGCTCACCAAAAACCAAGGAGATTCTACCTTGACTCTTTTTTGCTTTTGACTCACAGCTGGAAGTTACTAAAGACTTGATTTCATCTGCACTGAGTGCAGATTGTCTTGACCACATGTGTCTCTGTCTCTAAAAATGCCATCACAAAACAGCTGAGTTACCGTTTATGAATTAGAAGTTATGCGGCTCACATTTTATAGTCCTCTGTTTTTTTTTTTTTCTAAAACAACTTTTAAAATGTGGTTTAGAAGATGGCCTGAGGGCTGGGGAGATGGCTCAGTGGAATAAGTGCTTGCCTGGCAAGCTCAAGGTCCTGAGTTCAATCCCTGGTACTAAAAAAAAAAAAAAAAGAAGACAGTTTGACTTCCTGACACTTTGATGATTTAAGCAGATTCTTCCTCCGCCTTCTATTAACTAAATAGATTGATGTTCTATTTCCCAACTTATAGCAAGAAATCTTTTTGAAAGGAAAGAAAGCAAGTAGATCAAAAGACATCATTTTCTGCTATTTGATTATTTTCCTGTCTTTATCTTCAACTTGACTATTAATAAACACTAATTGGAGAAAAATGAAAGGGAAAAGATATTTTTAATATCTCCAGACCATTATCTGAGTTCTTTACAGTATAATCTTAAAAGTTACTGGACCAATGCCTTTTTGTGGGCACCTGCTGAGTTCCAGCAAGACCCACCCAGAAGCTTCCTGGGCTCTCCACTGAAGGTCCTCTTCCTGTGACAAGTCGGAAATGGTCCCTAATGGAATGATAAAAGGATTTTTTTGTAATCTAAGTGCTAAATATAGTTAGAATAAGTAATGGATTAGCAAAATGATATACTATATCTGTACATTAGTCTCATCCTTAAATATAGAACATAGTTACTGTCTATATTATAATTTATAAAGTCACTTAGAAGTCCAAATTACATGAAAAGCTCACTGATCCCAATTCTTTCCTTTTGAGGTCTCCATGATCCTGACTACATCTAATAATGAGTGCAACCTGTTTAACGTAATAACAGTGAAATACAGCAAATCCTCAGAAAGTGGGTTAAAAATCAGTTCCTTTAAAAATGGTGAGCCTAAATGTAATGCTATGTGTATACATATCCAAGGCAGGACATCAGGCTTAGCTCTGTTACTCTTGACAGCTGTCTCCTTAACTAGATTCACCTAGAGTGAGTGGGTAGAACAGTGAATGCGTAGGCCATGCTGAAAGCTCTTTGAGGCCACATGCCTTCACTCACTTGTTCGCTACTGTTTTTAACAGAAAACCTCAATTCCTTCCAGGATGCAGAAGTCTTTCCCAACACAAAAGCCAGGCTCCCTAGAACATAGAGGTGAAGGCAGTTTATTAAAACTACCAAATCAGGGTGCAGCATCAATGCTATGATACTGGCCATTGGATTATTAATCAGCGGGTGGGGAACCCTCACATCTGTATTTTTAAAAGCAGTCCCTGGGGGCTTGGCGAATACACAGAGAAGGTCTTCGGGCTGAACAGACTTATGTTTCCATAAACAACACATCGTGGTTCACTGAGCAGTAGGAGCTGTGCTCACCAGAGAACTCAACTCAACATCTTCTTATCACAGTGGTTTATGCCAATTTGGACAGGGTACTCAAGGGATTTATTTCCTGAGGAAGGGTAAAAAAAGAAACAAATAAATAAATTTGAGGGGAAAATAATGAAATATGAGCAATCTAGAGCACAGATCATTAGTTCTCAGGATGTGAGCTGAAAGCCACAGACAAAATGCCCCACATAGCCCCCAGAAACCTAGCCAGGTCTGAGGCAGTGAGACTCAGCTGAGTTTCTTATTAGCACATTCTCTATCCACATTTATTGTTCAAAAGTCTCTATATAGTTATATTGTGCTTTATTATATTCTATTGTTGGTCTGTCTTTCTGCATTGAGTATTGGCCTGTATGTTTTAGGAATTAAATATTAAAAGCACTGCTTTCTTCCATTTGAATGGCTCCTGTTCTTTTTCATAAACTTTAGGAAGCAAAGATGGGAAGTCTGAGCACCTCAGAGCCAAATACATCTTTCCAGGAATGACTATGCCTGAAGAACTCTGCTCAGCACCAACCTGGGTACCTGGAGGCCAGTGAAGTCTAGTTGCAGCCTATTAGTGTTTTCTGCAAGTTTGGGACCCTTAGCAAAATGGGGTTCCCAGAGCAACCAGGCATGAGGCTTAGGGTGCAAGGACCAGTGGAGCCTATTTAACCTTGAGTGTACTAGCCTGAAGTATCTAATTTCATTGCTTTCTCCCCTGCTCCTAAAATAGGGGCACCCTCTCAATACTGCCAAGTATTAGACTGAATAGATAATAAATCTATCCTCACTAGGTCTGTATCAGGTTATGAAAGTAACATGGCATACAGAATTAGAACTGCATGAGCTTGACTCCAGGTTGCACCATTTCCCAGATATTAACTAAAAGCAACTTATCCTTTCTTGTGTCTCACTTTCCCCATCTATAACATAAGGATAGGGGAATTTTCCCAAAAGAACTGAAAACATCATATCATAGTGACATATGTGTTCCTGTATTTATGCCAGCACAATTTGTGATAGCCAAATCTTGGCAACATCTGAGGGATGGATGAAAAACATGTGGTGTTTTTATGCAATGGAATATTACTCAGCTATAAAGAAAAATCAACTCAAAGCCTTCATATATAAGTGGATGCAACTTGAAGCTATACTTATAAGTGAAATACATCAGACCCAAATGTGTAAATATCATATTGTCTCCCTGGTGTAAAAACTCAAAAGAAGAAATAAAAATTGAAAGGTCTAACACAGTTACATGGAAACAGAGATCTTAAAAATTAAACAACAAAGAGAGAGAAAGGAGAATAGTTAGGAAATCAGGCAGGGGCAAAACCATACATTTATTTAAATGAGATGTTCAGGCAATGGTCCTAAGAATCTCCATCAGGTTTTTGAAAATAGCAGTTAATGGGTAGAATTCTCACCCTGACTAACTCTATATGCTGATATCTGTGAACTAAGAAACTACACTAAGGATAGCAATGTATAAATAGTAAAACCATGCTTGAAATACTTGTCATTTTGGTCATCTAAATGAGTACTGCTTCTAAATGCCATATCAATTATTGCTATTCTCTTTAAAGTAATTTTAAGGATAATAAAAGAAAACAAGAGACAAGAAAAAAGTCATAGGATTGTTCTGCTACAATGTGGTATATGGTTTGATTTCTAAATTTCTATATAAAATTGTGTGATTTTTCTCATTCTAAAGGGATTTAAATTTTAGAATATCCATGGTTGCTGGAAAATAGCAGTTCCATTTTATGCCTAAGGTGTTTGATATTCAGACAAATAGTGATGCTAGGCTTAACTACCTATATTATAGAGTAATAATATCATTAAGCTTCTCTTTTGGACATTTAACAACTTAAGTTTGCAGAGCAAATATTAGAGAAATAGAGTTACAAGAATAGCCAGTATTTTGGCCCTAGCCCTTCAAAGTCAAAGAGGACTCATAACAAGAGAACCTCTGCTGTGGCATCCTATAACTCAGTGGTGTCCCAAATTTTCTGATCAAGGAGATTATAAGGCCACAGAGGAATGCAATCAATGATGTATAGTGTGCCTAAGGAGAGTCACATGGAGAGAAAAATTTCTCTCCGGCTTTCACAGAGAGCAAATTGGTCAAGCAGTGGCCGTGACTCATCCAGATGGCTGACACTGACAAAATATTTATAAGGTGCTGTACATGGATCCAGGGTAAATTCTGAGGGGATTTGACTGACCTTTTCAGAAAGAAAAGTTACATTTTTAGTTGCATAGGTCTTACTTTAGCCTAATCTTAACCATCCAGCAGAAAAGTATAACCACCAGGTATAAAAAATAATGCCATATGCTGAGCTGTAAAAGGCTCAAGTCAACAACTTCCGACAATTTCCAGTTTTGCTGATAACCCACTACTATTATGGACTATTGGGATATACCGGGTTATTTTGCTAAATTCAAGTACCTACAATCTTTAGACTGGTTTCAAGTATAAAAAGGTCCTTTAAAAACATCTCCAAATGCAGTTTCTCTAACTGTGGTGGAACTCCCATCTCTGAAAAACAAAATGAAAAAGGGGGATATGTTGAGAGCCACAAAGCTAGGAAATTGATCAAATATATGCAGGTGGGAGTTGGCCCAGTACCCAAAGCAAACAGGCTACCTCACTCCTGACAGGAACATCCTGTCTGGTTAAGGTTTGCTATCAGTTGCTAAGCAACCTAGTGTCATGCGTTACTAACTTCACAAAAGTATAAATAAAGGACAGTTTTGTTGTGCAAAAAAGGGGGGAGAAGTATATATATATATATATATATATATATATATATATATATATATCAAAAGAGTTAGGACAAATATACAGCTACTTTAACTTAGTTCACTGAGAATAAAAGTTGGTACTAATAGTGTTTAGACAAGATATTATGTCTGCATCTTCTCCTCCGAATAACTACTACAAAGACAATAATATGCAATGTATCAATTATTTTAAACATCCTACTAATCTGTTTTGAAACTGTTCCATCGCAATTTTATCCTTTTTTCTCATTAAAATGAATAAAAACTATAGAAATAAATAAATAAAATAAGGATAATGAAATAATGCAAGTGCAGACCTACTTAAGTCATGGCTATACAACTTTCAGTTGAGCAAGAATATTTATGTAACTCATATAACTGAGATCTCTAATGTGTACTTGGCCTCAGGCACAGCTGGATCAAAAAATATGATCAAGAGTACCTTTCTCTACATATATCTTAATTTTCCCTTTCTCTCTGTTGGTTTGCTTTTTGGAAAACCATCCCACAGGGTTCTAGTGACAGTTGCTTTTACCTGCAGGTGTAGAGTCACATTTCAGCAAAGGAACCTAGCCAGGAAGAAGCTTCTCTTTCCTGATATGAATAGGAGAAAAGATACCAATAAAACTCATCAGGCTATGCAAACCATGTCCCATTCTTAACCTCTTCTTACAGTCAAAGTGGAGGCATCTAGCTTGACCAAGTCTGGGTCTTCGAGTTTACTTGTTACACATCAAAAAGACTCTTCTAGGGGCTAGAGGCCTTACAAATCAGGCAAACTCATTATTTGTTTCATGTTTTTCTTTCTTTGTTTGGACCTGGCTTGCACAAAAAGACTTCAGAGCTCTAAGTTACAGAAAAGTTATCAAACAGTATATAATATAGAAAAGAAAATTTAGCATGTTCCTCTAGTTTTCAATAAAACTGATTATTAAACTTAATAATGGGCCAGGGAGATGGCTCAGTGGAATAAGTGCTTCCCTGGCAAGAGCAAGGGCCTGAGTTCAATCCCAGTTTCACAAAAAAATTTAATATCAAGGCAAAATTTACATTCAGTTTTAAACAAAGAATATTACAGAATTGTTTGGTTAAAATTACACTCCAATTTTTTTTTAAAGAGACAACAGGCTGGGGAGATAGTTCAGGGGTTTAAGTTCTGCATGGTTAGTGCAAGCTGCTGAGTTTGATCTCTGATACCAAAAAAAAAAATTTTAATTAAAAAAAAATTTCCAACTAGGGTTGGAGCTCATTGGTAAAGTACATGCCAATTATAACAATGTCCTGGGTCAGTCTCCAGCAAAAAGAAACAGTTGACAGAACAAGAGTGAGCAAATGAGAGTGGGGAAAGGTAGAGGAGGGAAGGAGGAAAAGGTGGGGAGGGAAGAGAAAGGGAAGTTGTGCTCAGTTTTGTAATTTAGTGTTATTCAAACAAGATTTCCTTAGATTTAGGTGCTTTTCTCTGCAAAGACAGAAATGAATGAATCAAGCCACAAGTATATCCTCACAGCACGAATCCCCACTGCTACCCAGGAAAATCCCTGGGAGTTTCCAGTAGCTGACCACAGAATATTTTATCTTGAGATTTATATAATCTTTCCAGGGGATGTCTTTTTTGTTTGTTTTGCCTTTTTCTTGGGTAGTATCCAGCCTCCTCCTGCCTCCATAAGACATTCTGCAGCATCAACCACTGTGCCCACTGTTTTACCAAAATGCATGGTATATCAGAATTGGTACGATCTACTAAAGCCATGGGCTTAGAATCCACTACACTTCTGGTCCTGATTTTATTGCCAACCGATTGTGTGACTTTGCAAGATCAATTAAAATGATTCATTAAGATGTTTTCATTGTTTTTTCTTTATTAAGTTCTCATAATTAGTACTGTGCTTACTGCTTTACATTCTTTATCTCTAATCCTCCAACAAACTTGATCTCACCTGCGCTTGCCTCCAGCCTATGGCCAGTCTGAGGCCCAAAGCTCCTAGAACTCATTAGGCATCCAGCCATACCTACAGAGACTCATACTCTCACACTCATGCTTACAGACAGGCAGACAGACAGACACGCACACACACACACACACACACACACACACACAGGCGCGTGCACGCACAGGCATGCACACACACATGCATATACTCAGATTTTACGATTCTCATCAGGGACTGTCATTTCTTGGTTTCTAATCTTAAACATTCACATATGCCTCTGGACTGACTATTTTACTCTTCCCAGTTGAAGCCAGCCTGATTTTTCATGTTTCCCAATTTACAGTTAAAAGGAAAGGGGTTAGTTATTCTTTTCACAGTAGCAGAAGTAAATGTAAAATAAATATGCACCATGTTAAGAATTGACTATAAATAGAAAATTTCCTTGTGGCTTAATGTGAAACGTAAGATGCCTGTTGTGCAGACAACGTGTCAAGGAAATGCTTCAAATTCATTCAAATTCTATTCTGGAGCCAGGGTACTTAATTTAGATATAAAAAGTATCGTTTTAGTGGTGGATGTGCACCCCCACAATATGCAATACTAAGGATAACTCCTACCCAGTGACTATATAAAATAAAATCTTTCAGTCCCAAGCCTTTAAAGAGTAGCAAAAGAAATCACAGACTTCTTCCTTAGAGAAACATCAAGGGGCAGTGGGTCCAAAGAGCATATAAATCTCTTCCACAAAAAACATTGTATTTTATCCTATTTTTTTAACTTATATTTGGGGAGAATATAAAAATAACATTTCATGCAATATGAAAGAAACCAAAAAAAGTCCTTTATTCTAGCAATTCTGATTTTTTCAGATGCCTTCCAAAGAAATGATACATATTTATGTCCAAAAATATAAGCAAATTGTTTTAAATAATGTAACTGCATCAACTTAAAAATCTGAGACTTATAATGGTTTTCCTATATAAGTAAACTAACACACAGCTGTTAAAATTATAAATATTTTTCTAATATTGACTCTAAAGAATACATTAAAAATGCTCCAGGATTAAATATATTCCAAAACCAAATTTTAAATTGTTGCTTTTGGCTAGAAAGAATATTTTTCTTTTTTACTCATACTCGTAGTACTTTCCAAATTGGTTCAATTGGAATATTTTATATCTAGAGAAAAATGTAAAAGCTGAGAGAAAAGGCCAGGGGGATAGTTCAGTGGCATAAGTGCCTGACTGGCAAGGTCCTGAGTTTGATCCTCAATATGGTGGAGGGCTGCGGGAGACTGAGGACAAAATTCAAAAAAATAGAAAGTCCATCTCAGGTAGCTCAGAAGAAGGAAGTATTAAATCATAGTTGAGTAGAACTCTCTGTTTATTCTGAATCAATAAAATATAAAATGGTTATGAATCCAGAAGCTGGCCACGCATTGTGTTGTGGTAGTTTTCTCTTCCCTTGGAGACACTTCTGCATTCATTTTCCCATTTGGTAAACTCCATCCACCTCTGAAGGTGGAAGAGCAGAAGACTCTACCTGACTATTGACAAAGCCTAGAAAGGAGAAAGACAGCTCAGAGCTCTTGCTGGGGCCAGGACAAGGACTAAGGGTCATGCCCAGTATAGCTTATTGTCTAATCCACAAAATCCACCCAATCTCACTTCCAATGCAGGGGTCTCTCTTGTTTCCAACTGCATTTGCTGGCGAGGAAGCCCAGCCAGAGAAAGCAACCTTGGGCTTACTTCAGGACAGGGGCCTAATGTTGGCACGTGGTCTCCACCAAGCAAACCCACCTGTGGATGTTAATGGATTAACTGTCAGCTGGAGTGGGGAATGCCCAGCTTAACAGAGTTGGCTTAGTTCTGGTATTGAGACCCACATTAAGGAGAACTGATGTCAGACTGGCACAAACAGAGAAAGGAGAAGGAAGGGTTTCAGCTGGGTCTCCTCAGGGGAGCTTCCTTCAGCGTTTTTGGAGCAGTGCTGGTGCTCACCATTTCCAAGGGTGGCTGCTGTTCTCTCTAGAGGAGCTTTGGTCTTCACCTTGGCCTTGGGAGCTGTCTCCTAGCTTCCAGAGCAGATTCTTCAGTTTCCAGCACCAGCTTTTCAGGCTGCTGGTACAGAGTCCAGTTTAGCCCCAGCCCTGCAACCTCCTGGCACAGACCCCCCGGTCCTCCATCCCCTCCTGTTGTGATCTCATAGGGTGCGTTGCGGGCTCTAGGCTTTTGCCTGCTTCACATCTCCTGCACATGATCCCAGATCCTTTACGCTTTTCTACACCTGACTCTGTGAGCAGCCATTGTGGGCCAACCTTATCCATTTCTGTGGACTGCACTAAATCTGACTCAGAGCAGCAGTCTTTGAAAGAGCCTTGGCCCAGCCCTGCAAGCTCTGGAAGCACTAATACCACACCTGTACTGGGAAAAAAAAAACTACCAGCCCCTCAAAGTTCATTATGTTGAATTTACGAGCCCATATCTGGTAAAGAAAAGGTCAATGTAAGCTGGACACAGTATATTTTGTATCTAAAGAAAACTGAGGATTCAATGAGTTTCTCAAACTTTCTAAAAGATCATCTCAAATTAGTTGGTGTGTTACCATTAAACTATGCTAATAGATGTTTGGAATTGGTAGAAACAATTTTTTTTTTAATTTGGAACTGTAAGACTTCAGAAACCCAGGCTTATCTGAAAGTGGAAGCACCTACCTCCTTGAGCAGGCATTAGAAGTGAAGAAAACAGCTCAGCTGCCAGAAATCGACGATTTTACAGCCCTGCTGCCGGGGCACACTGAGATGGCGACTGAGACTGGGCATGATGGCACACGCGCCTGTAATCCCAGTGCTTGGGAGGCTGAAAACAGGAGAACCACTATGACTCTGATCTGTGTAATGAGACCCTATAGACCCTATACTAAATACATAAATAATAATAAAATAAACCAAAAATTATAAATATTAAGATTATGGTCATAGGGGCCACAGAGACAGCTCAGCAGTCTAAGTATCTGTCTAGGCAAGCTCAGAGACCCAGATTCAACTCCTGGTACTGCATGCTGTGGGAGCTTCACCCTGGGCGCACTGAGCCAGCCACCAAGACCAGGTGTGGTGGCACACGCCAGTGCTGGGGAGACTGCAATAGGAGCACCACTATGAGCCCAAGCTGCACAGTGAGACCTTAACCCAAATACATAAAATAAAAAAATAAAAGATTATGGTCATGATCATTTATTGAGAATCTATAAATTCCCATAGCTTCAGACCCTTTTTGTATACCCAGCCCTTAAACTAACCCCCTTAGATAAGTATTATTTGTTTCACTGGGAAAGAAAAACAAAGGCTCAATGCTTGCCTGAGGAAGGTGATCGCTGCCCAGCATGCGTAGGACCATCCTGGGCCCAGCACTGAAAGCCCTGCATTCTAGAAAACGTTTCTGGTGGAAACAAACTAAGACCCACTGCTAAGGCCACCAGCCTAATGAACAGAGAAGCATAGATGCCACCTCACCATCTCCTCACTCTGGCACACAGAATACCAGGAAATGGACAAAATCAATGTACATGCATCAAAAATGAAAGAGAAGGAAAAAAGAGAAAAGAATACACAAACACAAAACTAGAAGAAAGCCATGCAAATGTACTCTAACGATTTTTTGCCTATGAGGTCAAGTATAATACTTAAAACAATCTATATAAAATTTCAATTTTTAAGCCTCTAACTTCAAAATCTTTTGAATAAAACTGTGTGTTGCAAATGGTGCACAGATGATGACACTAACGAGGCATGACACTGGGCCACTTGGTCCCTCCTGGCCAGACAGCCTCTGCGATGTTCTCAGTGTGCTGTCAGACTGCATTCTCAGAGGCTTCCAGTCTAAAGAGAACTGGGGTATGATGCCACCCATGAAGTCAGGGAAAGCCCCAGGACCACCAAAGTGTACTGCACAGAGAAGAAATGCCTGTGGCCTCCCTCCACTCCCATCCCCCCCGACCCCACCCATCCCCCTACATACACACACCACCAGCACCAAGTGATAGCCAACAAAAACTACCCACTCCCTAGGCTGGGTTCCTTTCACCCTAGCAGCACCCTTATTGGTTGCCCAGTGGTGTCTGAGATCTAAGCCCATCACTATCAGCACTGAGAGCTTTCTCATTCATCCCTAAGTAGAACTGAGTAGGATCTGCTCACTCAGGTTTCAGGTTTTTGACCAATCCAGGCTTTCCCTCAAATCAAAGAAGTCACTTTAGCCCTTGCTAACAATAAAAGCATATTTATTTTGTTCAATAGGCCAACTTGAACTTCCCCCAAAGAATTTTTTAAAAGGTAACGTATCAAACTTTGCCACCCATACTTACTGCTCAAGGAGGCAGGTTGCCACAGCAATGCCTCTGGTGAAGAGCATGGCATCTGACTAAAGGATGAATAAAATACCACAACGCCACCACACCAGCCAGAAAGCTCCTTATGATGCTGGGAGTGTGTGCCCAAGTCTTAGGAGTTAGTCATGATTAAAAGAGCGTGAGGGGGACAAAAATGTCCAATTGCAAACAAATATGTTGAGGGACAGGGTTGGAGCCAGTATGGAGATGGAGGTATTTTGAAAGTCAACAGTGAATGGATGAAGCTGCACCCTCTTATGAGGACTGCCAGAATCCTGCTACCAGAACCTTTCATGCAGCCAGCCCAGTCCCCATTCATCAGCAAAGGGACAGAGCCACCAGGGTACAAAGAACCCACAAGAGAGCTCACAATTCACTGGCATCAAATAACCCTCACAGCCCCCTTGGTAACATGTACCTAGACTCTACCTGCTTATTCTCAGTGACCCAGTCACCTCTGAGAATTTCCTAGTGACCTGCCCAAAATAAATCATCTTTACTCAAAGGAGCATTGTGGCAACAAAGAAGATTAGCTCAGGATTGTTTTCAATTCTATAAAACCAAAAACAGATAAAATTATTGAATTCTAAAAACCGAAAGGAATTAACAATGCAGTAATACAAACGAGAAAATAAAGCTGATGTTTAAGAAATCTTCACAACACATAAATTCTCATCCTTTTTACATGAAAAGATAAAATTCATTATTGTAAATATACTATGATCCAAATCATGGAAAAATTAAAGAAATAGAAGAAATGCACCAAACTATCAATAGTTCCTTATGTCCCAAGTCTGGCATGAGTGTATATTCCAGGGTTTCTGAGGGCAGAAATCCTACCCTCAGTGGTCTACAGACACCGAACAGAAATGTGTCACAAACCACTGACCAAAGATAGATAACCACTTCTGAGAGAGATGAGCTCAGAACTCCACCCTACAATGGAACTTTTCATTCTTTAATCTCTACTTCTCTATGTTGGTCTTGATTCTGCATGGCAGAGATTATTACAAAAACTAGGCTCAGATTCCAGGATGGTTTAGTAAGGTCCTACTACACTAACCTTCCTGCAAATAAAAAGCATAAATTCCTCTGTACAAAATGCTAAAACAATTAGCTGAAGCCAGTATATAGTGAACAAAGACAGCTATAATCTGGAGGTAGTTCATATGTAGAAGGAAAGAGAGAGAAAAGGTATGCTGTCTCTTTTATTGTGACTTCTAGTCCAATGCAGGCCTGAATCTAACAGCATGGAATAGTTAGAACTCTGTTAGGAAGACTGCAGTGTTTATGACCTGAATGCAGGTCAACCATAGTTTTTATAAAATAAGGAGGGAGGTAGGCATATGGTTTAAAAGTCTGGAGTCTCAGCTACTCTGGAAGTTGAAGTAGGAGGATTACCAAGCCCAAGAGTTCAAGGTCAGCCTGGACAGTGAGATGACTCTAGTGAGGGAGAAAGAAAGAAGAAGGAAAGAGAGAGAGAGAGAGAGAGAGAGAGAGAGAGAGAGAGAGAGAGAGAGAGAGAGAGAGAGAGAGAGGAAAGAAAGAAAGAAAGAAAGAAAGAAAGAAAGAAAGAAAGAAAGAAAGAAAGAAAGAAAGAAAGAAAGAAAGAAAGAAAGAAAGAGCATGGAGACTTAGAGCATGGAAGTCTGAATTTTGTCTGTAAACTCATCCTCATGTCTGAACCCTAAAAGCACAGGCTGACTGCAAATAGCTTAGAATAAAAAGCTAAATGGAGATTTCAGATGTGCTTAAGAAATAAGGGGCCAGCCTGATAGCTCAGTGGACTGAAGTGCCTACTTAAGCAGAGAACAGTAGCTGGGGTTCGATCCCTGACATGCAGTGCCAGCCCCACCCTCCGGGTCCCACTAAGACTTCAATTGAGACTGGGCATGGTGGCACATGTCTGTAATCCCAGCACTTAGGAGGCTGAAAACAGGAGAATCATTATGAATCTTATCTACATAGTGAGACCCTATAGACCCTGGAGACTCTGTCCTAAATATAAAAAAAAAAAAAGAAATAGTTTGCAGTATAGTACAAACAAGTTAATTGCCTAGATAAATAAAACAAACAAAAAAATCAATCCTCTTTAGAAGAATTTTTAACAGAAAGGTGAAGAGTGGAGCCTGGCTCCAAGATAACCTAGGTACTAGAATTAGTAAACAAGAATTTTAAAGCAGCTACTGCACCTTGTTTAAATACATAAAAAAAAAAAAAAGTATGCCCATAAAAACAGAAACCTCAGCAGAGAAATAGAATCTGTTCTTTCAAACATGAATTCTATGGACCAGGGGTATAACTCAAAAATAGAGAACTACTTAAACAAATGCACAAGATCCTGAGTTTGATGTCCAGCACTGAAAAAGAAAAGGAAGAGAGAAATTCTACAATTAAAAATACACACCAGGGCCCGGGAGATGGCTCAGAAGAATAAGTGCTTGCCGGGCAAGCTCAAGAGCCTGAGTTCAATCCCTGGTTCTGGGGATTGAAAAAGTACACACCTAATATTTTAAATATATTGCATGAATTTAAAAGCAAACAAGATATGATAGAAGAAAACAATAATTCATTTGAAGTTAGGCTAATAAAAAGTTACCCCAAAACAGAAGGAGAAACTATTAACAAGAACAAAATTTGGACTTATACAAGGACACCAAGAAGAAATAATAGAGATCAAAAGACAGGTGTGTGTTTAAGGGCCTAGGAGGAAAAACAAAGAATAAAAACTGTTAAACCACAATTCCATATCTATTATCAATACTCTTCAAAGTGGAAGGCAAAGAACAGTATGCAGATAAAAGGAGAAAAAGGAACTCTAAAGAATTCACTGTCCTCAGATCTACCTTATCTCCCCTGCCCAATGAAGTGTAAAGGAACTTCTTCACACACACTGAAGGGAAAGAACACAAGATAGCAATTAGTATCTTCAGGAAGAAATGAAGAACATCAGAAATCAGCTTGTTTAACTAAGCAACTGCACTAAAGATGGCAATTTGTAACAGTAGGTTCATACTTGGAGGGCCTGTCGTGCTGGTCTTCTGAATACGTGCTGCTTGTCATGACACGCCGGCTGCTGCTGTGCTGTCTCTCAGGTAGATGTTTGTTTAAAAAGGAAGGGGTGTGGTGAATGAGGGCAGGAGACAGGAAAAGGAGTGTTGCGGGACTGTCCTGCTACAATGCTGTATATAGTTAGATTTTAGTTCTAAACTTATATGTAAACATACATGATTGTTTATTCCTCTTTTTAAAATATGTTTTAATTTTTTTACATTATATTTTGTAGGGACTTAAAGTCTGGCATATCAATACTTGATGAAAAATACCTGTTCCATGTTAAGCCTAAGTTTGATATGCAGATAGTGAGGTTAAGCTCAACAGCCTAGATGTATGGTGATAACAATAAGCTTCTCTTCTGGAGGGTTAACAACCTAAGTTTGTAGACCAAAAATTAGAGAAAAAGGAGGGCAGTAAGGAGAGCCAACATTTTGGCCCTAGCCTTTCAAGGTCAATTAAGACTCCGAACATATGAGAACCTGTACTGTAACATCATGCAACTCAGTTGTGTCCCAAATTTTCTGATCAAGGAGATTATAGGGCCAAAGAGGAAAGTGATCAGTGATGTAGAGTGTGCCTAAGGAGAGTAGCATGGAGAGAAAACATTCTTTCAGGCTTTTACAGACAGCAAATTGGTCAAGCAATGACAGTGACTCATCCACATGGTTAACACAGACAAAGGATCTACAAACTGCAGTATGGTGTCTCAGGATAAATCCTGAGGGGATTTGACTGACCTTAATCAGATACAAAAGCTACAATTCTTGTTACATACATCTTGCTTTATCTTGTCCAGCAGAAAAGTATAAAAATGAAGTATAAGAAATAAAGCCATATTATTATGCTGAGCTATAAAAGACTCAACAACTTCTGACACACAGAAAACCCAATACTATTATGGACTACTGGACTATTTGGGAATATTTTGCTGAATTCTCACACCTATAATATTTAAATGACAAAACTAAACAAAAAAGGGGATACTAATGAATGACCATTTTGTATCTGTATATTCAAAATAGTTAAGATAGATATACAGCTACATTCTCTTAATTCAATGAATAGAGGGATCTGCTCTAATAGTGTTTGTAAATAGAATATCATGTCTGCATCTTGTGCAACAAATAACCACTAAGAAAAAAATATGCAGTGTATTAATTATTGGATCTGTTCTACTAATTTGATTTGAAACTGGCTCATTGCTATTTGTTCTTCAATAAAATTATGGGGAAAAAATAAATCAGCTTGTTTAAGAGTAAGTCTGCTCCCACAGATGGATGTAAGCCTCAAAACCAGAGATGACGAGGTAGGGAGGCCCACACACAGCCGTCCCCAGTCATAGCAGTTCCAGACAGTCAGCATCCCCACCCTGCTACACTGAACTGGGACCATGGAGCCGCAGACAGAACTGTAGACAGTCGGTTCTTCGCATCTTGGAGGTTCCTTGGATGTCCCCAGGTTCCACATCTAGGGGTCCAACCAACTATTGATCAAAAACTGTGGAAAAGGAAAATGCATATCACTAAACTTGTACAGGTTTTTTTCTTGTCATTATTCCTTAAGTAATGAAGATAATGATTTAAATAGTATCTACATTGTAAAGATGATTTGAACTACATAGATTATATGCAAACACCACATCAAGTTATGTAAGGGACTAGAGTGCCCACATATTTTGGTAGAGCAAGAATCCTAGACTCAATCCCTCAAAGATACCAATGGACATCAAGAAGCTACCAGAAAGAAAAGTTGCTCACAACCTCCTGTCTCAAAGTCCTTGAGTCCTGTTCCAGGGGAGCATTTGTAAGTTGGATTCATCTTGTAAATCTGACAAAGTGAAGCTTATACAACTTCAACACAAATACATAATATAAAGCATAAAGAGCACACATACAATGAAGCATTTGGCAAAATATGTTTTCTTTCATTGTTCCCTTAAAGTAGCAGTAGTACCGTATGACAACTATAAATAAATTATTTTCACTTTTGTTTCCATGGTTGCAGTTCCCAGCAGTCCCCTCCACATCACCACTGCTTTCTTCTTGCTTTCACACATCCTGAGCTCTTCTGAACACTGTGCTATGATACAACATCACACTGTGCAGTGAGCACACAGCTGCACAGCCGCAGCTATGGCAATGCCCTGTGTTCATATGCATTGCTTACATGGTTTGTTTGTATCTATCTACAAATGTCCATAATGTGAGGTCCATTGATATCTGTGAAGCAACTCCAATGTTCAGAAGTCGGGGACTTACTATATTTGCTCTCATACAAAAAGAAACACAGTAGCATTAAGTAAGTAACAGTAATAGGTAAATCTTGACCATTTCTTTTTTCATCTTCTTTTTTTTTTCTGTATTTTAGGGAAGGGTCTACAGGGTGTTCCGGATCTCACTATTAGATCAGGCTTATAGTGATCCACCTGCTTACAGCCTCACAAGAGCTGAGATTACAGGCGTGTGCCACCAAACCCAGTCTCAATTGCTGTCTCACCACACCCTGGGGATGAGGCCAGCACTGCAGGCCCAAGGATTGAACACCTAGGCCCTGCACCTGCTTGCAGGCTCTTTAATCCACTGAGCTATTTGGCCAACCCCAGACAATTTCTAAACCCAAACTTAAACCAGCAAAATCTCTGAAAATTAAGTTAAAATTTTAAAAGTATTATTTTGTATATATTTAGGTTAGAGGTAGAAGCTACCAGAAAGAAAAGTTGCTCACAACCTCCTGTCTTAAAGTCATCTTTTAGTTTGTCCCAGGCATAAGCAAAGCCAGAAGAGAGGATGAAACAGTGACCACTGTACACCCTCCATATGTCTTCTTTGATATGTACCTTCATCTTACTCTTTTAAAAAAAACTATTTTAAGTTCATATTCCTCATCAGCCTACCAGTTCATTACAGTTTGTTTTTATACTTTGATCTCCCCTTTATGTATTTTGACAATGAGTGTTTTGTATAATATGTGGCTTTCTGTGTTTTGCTCTTAAAGATGAAATGAGTTTCTGTAAGAATGAAACTGATTCTATAATCCTTAGTTCTCAGAATGCAGTAAGGAAAGGGCATTCTCTTTATTGCTGGAAGAATAATAGCAGAAAATACAATTTTATGCTCAGTGCATTGAGCTGATTAGTTGAAAATACCTGTTAAAAATTCCACATTAGAGTGGTAATGGGAGAAGTAGAGAAATAGGGTCTGAACCTAATGAAACTAACTCCACTCTGCTTTCAATCACATAGGAACTGTTTACAGAAAGATTACAGTTAGTCTTAGTCATTGCTGACAAGTGGTTCAACTGTCCTCTCTTTTTTAGGCAATTTTTCACCCTGAATGTGGAAGAAAATGGCTCTGGAAATCAGCATGCATTTAGCATATCAACTATTGATGGAAAATACCTGTTCCATGTTGTGTCTAAGGTGTTTGATATTCAGACAGATACTGATGTTAAGCTCAGCAGCCTATGTTTTAGGGTAATAATATCATTAAGCTTCTCTTCTGGAGGGTTAACAACTTAAGATTGCAGAACAAAAAATTAGAGAAAAAGGAGGGCTTACAAGGACAGATAACATCTTGGCCCTAACCTTTCAAGGTCAGTGAGGACTCCAGGACATAGGAGAACCTATACTGTAACATCCTGTAACTCAATGGTGTCCCAAATTTTCTGGTCAAGGAGACTATGGGGCCACAGAGTTTGACATTGCCAGTCCTATGGATAACCCACTAGCATTACAGACTATTGGACTATATTGGATTACTTTGCTGAATTCTCACACCTACAATATTCAAATGGCAATGGAATACCCATCTCTGACAAAATGAAACAAAAAAGAGGACACAAATGAAGGACCATTTTGTATCTGTATATACCAAATGGTTAGGATAGATATACAGCTACTTTCTCTTAATTCAGTGAAAGGAAAGCAGTCTTTTAGCCAGATTGCCTGAGGGAACTATTGTGGCTCAAAATCCAGAGCAGCAACAGAGGGGTCTGAAGTGCAGAGGAAGGTAAGGCAGGCAGGAGTGTGAAGACCCTTTGTAAAGCCTGGCAGCTATGGTCTGTTCCTCTGTCTGACACCTGTGATAATGTCATTCTTGCTTATGGTAATTTCAGTTAAGATTTAATATCACTTAAAGCCAGTGCATCTTAATCAAAACACAGACCCCACGAATCATCAGATACCAGGAACAGGTTAACTGCAGCAGAAATATCCACTGTGCCAAGCGGGCTTCGGGGATTTGAAGAAGGTACAGAATGAAGCAAGTCTGGGGAAGTGCCATCTCAAAGACAGAAAAGCGAAAAAGAGCAAGCTTACTTTGAGGATAAGTAAAAATGTCTCACCGTGCTATCATCTAAGCTAGTGTGCACAGGCATGTCTGAGCTCCAACGCAAGCACCTTGAAGAAAGAAGTAAAATTAATGGCTGCTCTCCTACAATCTCTACGACATATAAAAATGAGCTAGTAGCGTTGATGCCATGACCACACCATGTCAGGAGACTAAGTAAACTTCACGAAAAGGGAGGGAGCCTTTGGATCTTGGGTACTAGTGGGCACAAAATGCCCTTTTCTTTAAACCTAGGGACAAGTAGTTGGATCTTACAAGCCAGCTCAGACTAACTACAGCTGACTGTGTTAAGGAGTCAGGCATGAAACAATGTCATGATCAACTAGCAATCTCTGTCAAAGAACTGGCTTGAGACCAACAATGTACATGTTACACACATGCACACACCACACAAATATACACAGGCACACACATGCTCCTGAATCCTTCCCTAAGCAGACCTCAGTCAACTACCAATTCATCATAGTGAAGATGCACTCCCTCTCACGCCCGTATTACACATTTAAAAATCTTTCTTTTTTCCCTCTGTTCTTAAGCAAGAATACACTTATGAAGTGCACTGTCTAACCAGTGCAGTCATTGTTAAACAATGCACCGAACCCAGGAGCTGTTCCTGTCACATTCATTGTCCCTTGTACTCCAGGATACTTGACAACCGTCAACAACTGCTGCTTCTTGAAGAGCAACAGCACTCTACCAAGTGAATTTTACTCCAGAATTTTAGTGCTATTGTTATTTTTAGCAGTATGCTTGTCTCTCAGCTTCATCCTAAAGATTGTAACCACGAGTAGCTTTGACATGCTTCAAAGCATCTTTTGTTCTTCCAGGGAGCTTCTGGAGAGGGTCCAACTTCATAATGTCCTTATGAAACAAGGCCATGAAGAATCCTTTGAATTCACTTCCACAAATATTTTTGAGTGCCTACTTTGTGCCAGATGCCACAACAGGTACAAAGAAGAATAAGGAGAAAAGAGGAAGTATCATTTGTTGGGATTCCAATGTAGTGTCCCAGTGCAATCTTGGGAACTCTTAAGTGTTTAGCTCATCCCATTTCCATAAGAACCACTCAAGCCATCATTCTCACAGTTACTGCTGAGGACACTGAGACCTATGGAGGTTACATGAGTTGTCAATCACTCACCTATGGGATTAATGGACCTGGGGTCTGAATCATGTCTCTCTGACTCAAAACCCATGATGATTCAATTCACCATGACATGAGAACAGTTAAAAGTATGGTTCACAAGGCAGGGGGACTTAGGAGACTGAGGGTCCCAGCACTTGCTAGCAATTTGTAAGATAGAGAAGTAATAGCTAAGCTCTCTTAATCTCAGCAGGCCAGTCAACATTCATCATGCACTAATATCTACATTCCAAAGTTGTCGTAAGGATTAAACATGGAACATGTAAAGTTCCTCCCACATAAGCCATGATCCATGAAGAATAGCTTTTGTTATTTCAGAGAAATGGTAAGCTACCACATCTCAGAGAGACAGGAGTCAGTCTCTGCACTTCCTTGCACGTGGGTGTGAGCAATGATATCTAGGATCTAAGCTAACAAGATTTCATTTGGTGGCTTTTAGAAGGCATATGGTTAAACATTTTGGCCCTAGTCTTTCAAGGTCAGTAAAGACTCAGGACATAGGAGAACCTGTACTGTAACATCATGTAACTCAGTTGTGTCCCAAATTTTCTGATCAAGGAAATTATAGGGCTACAGAGGACTATGATTGATGATGTAGACTGTGCCTAAGGAGAGTCACATGGAAAGAGAAATTTCTCTCAGGCTTTCATATGATCATGGTATCTCCCCTGCCAAGTAAGTATCTCTCAGTATTTCACAAAGAGCAAATTGGTCAAGCAATGGACATGACTCATCCACATGGCTGACACTGACGAAAGATCTACAAACTGCAGTACAAGGTTTCAGGATAAATCCTGTGGGGATTTTACTGACCTTATCAGATACAAAAGTTACATTTCTCATTATATAGGTCTTGCTTTAGCTTAATCTTAACCATCCAGCAGAAAAGTATAAAAGCAAGGTATAAAAAGTAAAGCCATATTAATAGGCTGAGATGTAAAAGGCTCAAGTCAACAACTTCTGAAATTGCCAGTCTTATGGATAACTACTACTATGGACTACTGGACTATATTGGAATATTTAGCCAAATTCATGCACCTACAATATTTAAATGACAATGGAATACCCTTCTCTGACAAAACTAAACAAAAAAGTGGGATAGAAATGAAGGACCATTTTGTATCTGTATATTCAAAATAGTTAGAATAGATAGATACACAACTACATTCTCTTAATTCAATGAATAGAAAGATTTTTTCTAATAGTGGTTGTGGACAGGATACCATGTCTGCCTCTTGTACAATGAATAACCACTAAGATAACAATATGTAGTGTATTTATTATTGAAACTGTCCTACTAATCAGTTTTGAAAGTATCTCATCATTATTTGTTGCTCAATAAAATTATTTTTAAAAAAGGCATATGGTGGCATCAAAAAATCCCAGGAGAGTCTGCAGAAGAAAATCCCACAGCAAAGCAAGTTCAGAGATTTTCTTCCCTACTCCTAAGTCCTCGTGCAGCTGAGCTACTGGCCATGAATGACAAGAGAACTTGCCTTTGTTTGAGCCTACTTATGAATTTGCATGGAAAGTGATAAACAATATAACCACAGATCTGACCCTTTGGAATAGCTATGCTATCTGCAGTGAATGGAGCGCCATTATATAAACTACCTGGAATCCCACTACAAAGCTTCTCAGAAAGGCATAAACTTACATAGTATCAGCCTTGTTGGTCTCAGTGGAATGCTGACTTTGTTAATGCCACAACAAATGTGGCTCTGAATAAGAGAATTGACAGGACACCTGTCTCTGCATTGAAACCTGATTAAAAGCAAGGCCAGCCCCTTCTATTCTCTCAGGAGTCATCATCGCTTTGAGGGCCTTTAGTTCTTTGTTATTCAGTAAATTCGGTGGCAGGAAGACTCCATCCTTGTGTCTTCCAGTGATAATGTGTGCAAAGTGGCAGGAGTCCTCAAGCTTTCTCACGGAACCAGATGGTTCACTTTTCAGATAGAGACAAGGAGCTGCCAAAGCAGAAGGGCTGGACAGGAATGGAAGACTCAGCCTGGTAACATGAAACCACAATCTAAATAAGTCTTTCTCTCCCTCCTTCACTGATGCCATCAAGCCTACCCTGGAGGCAGAATGGCATGCACAGGTGGCACTTTCAGAACTTTTTGAGGAAAAGCCTATTTCAGAACAAGGGAACAGTGGAAATGCTTTAAACAGCATTGTGAAGATACTGAAACCATGGAATTCTATACTTTAAAGTGGTAAAAGTACATTCTATGCATATAGCTTGATGATACTAGTAAACATTTGTAACCCACAGAAGAAGCCCACCCTGTGTTCTCAGGAGACTTATAAGGCCCAGCTCTAGGTATGAATTCTTGTACATGCTGCAGTCTACTCATAATATAGCTTTTTTTTTCTTTTCTTTTCTTTTCTTTTTTTTGCAATTTTAAAGGTTAAAGTTAGTCACCAGTTTAAATGCTTGACTTTTGCACTGTCCCCCAGATATTCAAATGCATCTGGTATCCCTGGAAAAGGGACCTGAGCTTCTGAGATGTGAAAAGAATGCTGTACATTCAGAAACAGAAACATGTAGGAAAGCCAGGACTTCAGGAATGGGATCAGAGAGTATAGCTCCATAAGATGAAGCTGTCACACAGAGTTAGGCTGGTTCTTACTCAAATTGGACAGAAAGCCCATTGCCATGTATGTGGGCCCACTTTCCGCCTTATCCTGTCTGCTCTGCTATTTCAGGTCTACAATTCCCAATGACTGCAGGACTCAGGCACCCTTTGTGACACAGCTAAGCTAGGTAGAAATATTATAGGCTGTTAGATAGGGCAAGGCCCTGAAAAGAGCTTGTGCAGAAGATGGGATACATTGAAACTGTGGGAGAGGGCCAGCTAAATAGTTCAATGGATTAAAACACCTGCAAGCAGGCACAGAGGCCAAGGGTTCTATCCCCAAGCCTGCCATGCTGGCCCTGGCCCCAGGACACTGAGACAGCAATTGAGACTAGGCATGGTAGCACATGCCTCTAATCCCAGCTCTTGGGAGACTATAAACAGGAGGATCACTAGGAGTCCGATCTAGTAGTAAGACCCCAAATACCCTGTAGACCCTTCCCTAAAATACAAAAAGAAAAGAAACTGTGAAGGAGACACATCCATTGAGACAAAGGATAAAGACAAAGGATAAAACTGCACTCTTGCGGTTTCCCTAGGAATAACAACAGTGATTGATATTCTACATAGGTACCCATCACCTTGGGAAAGACAGGAAGAGCCACTGAGCCAAGCCCCTCCAGGAAAGCTCCTGATCTGTGTTCTGCTCACTTGCTACATAACTCCCTTCCTCGCGTGATTGCCATTTAACCCATATTACCTGAGCTGTTATGCTCACAGTCTTATTGGTTGTCCATAGTTTTGTCCCACCTCACATCCACCTTGTGGTTTGCCATTTTTCTCCACCTTGGACCCACCTCACCTCATGGTTTTGCTCTATAAAAATCCCTTGAAAAGGCAGAGCCCTCTGCAGCCCAATCGGAACCCCTTCTGTTTCTCAGAATACAGAAGCTATCCTTTCCAATAAATACATTCTTCCCTTCGCCTCCATTGTTCCTAGAATTCATAGTTCCTTTTTTTAATTGCCTTTTTCATCCAGGGTCTCACTATTCACTTCAGGTTGGCTTTGAGTTCACTAGATAGCCCAGGCTGGTCTTGAACTCACAACAATCCTCATGCCTCAGCCTCCTGAGTGCTGGGATCACAGTTGTGCACCACTTTGTGCAGCATATTTTGTTAAGTTTTTGTTTTTTGTCTTTGATTTTTGGCATTAGGAATCTAACTCAGGACCTTGCACATACCAGGCAGGTGCTGCACTACTGAGCTATATCCCTGGAGACCATTTTCCATTTTAGAGAACACAAAGAGAATATTTAGCAGGTTGAACACTTCCTTCCCCTGCACACCTAGTGATATAGGCATGCTCATAGTGCTTCACATATACACAGAGCCGCCACCTACCCTGTGGCCTGCTAGCCCTAGCAGCCTGATTAGACTCCTTATCCACCTCCTCTTCTGGAGTCCAGACTGCCAACTACTGATTTCTCCCAAAACAACATAACCACCATCTACACCACTGTAAATCTACTGCACATCTCCTGCCTTTCCCCTTAGGTGCTCTGCTGTATCTCTCTGGAATAGAGCTACCTTCCTCTCTGAGACCCAGCTCTGTCACACAGCCATCTGGACCCCAATGATACAGCTACAAGCCCCATAATTCCTAAAAGGCTTTTCCAAAAAGCATTTTGTTTCTGCTATACATTAACCACAAAAGAACTAATTCCAAAGCAAAATTAAAAAAAAAAAAGACAATTATGTGAAAATGGCTCAGGACCGTGAAATAGATACTGATTATAAATACAGGCTTCAGGCACTATGAAATAAGGCAACTCTAAATTTTCAAAGAACAAATAAAAATCAAGAGGGCTTTTTAAATATCAAAAGAACATGCAGGTTATAATTAGTAAATTGACTAACCTTTTTAAAGGTAGAAATGAATTTCTAAAGCCTGTGGGATTCCTATAATTGGAGAATACAGTATGTCTAGGGAACCATCTCTCTCAACGTCCTCACTTCACAGAAGTGAAAGCAAAAAGTTCCATGACTTTCTCAATGTCAGAGAAAACTGTGGCTGCCGGGATTCCAGTCTAGATATCGCATGCCCTTCCTCTGAGGTAAGACAAAAGAAATGCAGACAGATAGAAAGGAGACAAAGAAAACCTGTTAATGTTTAAAAAAGTGAACTGTGAAGAAGATTGCGGGCTGAGGAGATAACTCAATGGCAGAAGCACTTGCCTGGCAACACAATGTCCCCAGTTCAATTCCTGGCACTGCAAGAAGAGGAAGAGGAAGAGGAAGAAGAAAAGATTGCATGCAACTCTTCCAGGGCACCATCAAAGTTACCCACAGCTATCCATATGGCATTCCCTTGGTTAATTCATGCTTCTTTCCTTTCAGACCCATCATACCCCAAATTCCTTACATCCATAAACTAGATTAGTTGAGAAAACAGAGCGGGAACTTGATTTGAAAATAAGACCCAAATGGGAAAAATTCAAAGAATGTTTAAATTATTTATCTAAAGAAAAGAAAGCCTAGGCTCCTTGCTTTTACCTGTAAGATGGGATGTTTTGAGTGGGGGCATTTTTTCCATAGGTTTCCACCCTCTCAAGAGAAACAGAACTGTTCATAGTTCCAGGAAACTGATGCACGTCTCTCAAGGGCTGGCACTCTATTACTTTGACTGTGTACTTTTGACATTCTGTCTTACAACGCCTCTTACACATCCTGATTATTTTTTTTATTTCTCTACAATGAAAGTTAGCAAACCTATAATGTGTCCTGTGGGTGAGCTTAGTCCAGGCTCTCCATATCTGCTTTGGGACCTCCTTAGACCATGTCTGGTGACTCCTCAGGTCCTTCCCACTCATTCTACACTGTGAGCTGCTTTCACCAGGAGGAAACAATACTCAGATTTCTTGGTGTCCACAGGAGTGATGACAGTGACAGTCACCATGACTTGGGCTGAGTTTGGCCCCTAGGACCCATGTGTTAGAGGCTCGGTGTGGCATTGTGGAGGTGGGGCTTGCTTGAGGTCCTTTCTTATACTCTCAAAATGGACTGTAGGACCTACTTCAGCCATTCTCTGGCTTCTCACCTGGCAGTGTAACTGTTGGTTTCCATTCACTGCCATGGAGTGATATAGCCAAGGGAGATCCTTCTCCAGACGTTGTACCATTGCATTTGGACCCCCAACCTCCAAAACTATACTCTAAATAAACCTCTTTCTTTAAAAACCAGCCTATCTTGCATATTTCGCTATGGTAGTGGAAAGCTGAAGGACACAGTGGTGGTCGTGATCGTAACAGGGTGGTGGTAATGGTGGAAGCTGCAGAACTTGTAAAAAGGCATTAACAGCATAGGTGAAGGCGGTGGTGGTGGTAAAGATGGTGATGGTACTAGTGTACATGTATGTACTAGGAAGTTGGAGAGTAGGGAGGTAGTTCAAGGACAGCTAAAGGCACCTCAGCCAAAGCTGAGATTCAGTTAGGCCCAGACACAATCTAAGCAGTTGCTGGAATGGGGGGCTGGGAGAAGCAGCAGTTATAGGCAAGTCAGCGAGGTCCATCTATAAACTGAATGAGAGAAACAGCACAGCAGTGGAGGGAACTACAGAGTCATGTGGATCTCTCAGTGTGGGATTGTCACGTCTGTTGTATATTTCCAGGCCAGGGAAAATTTGCTCCCATAGAGAGGCTCCTTAAATACAGGTTCAAGTTGTGAAACCTATTTGCTTTGGTTTGATTGTTTTTTTCCAGTGGTGAGGGCTGAACCAAGGCTTTGCATACACTAGGCAAGCATGCTTCTCCCAAGCTGCTCTCACTTTTTCTGTCTTTTCTGTGCAAGGACTCCGGGTGATGTGGGAGTGAGTAGGAAAACAAAGTTGGCTACAGTCTGACCTGCTCTGTCCCCTAGCTTTGAGGATCTAGGAAGTTCATTTTGTTTTATCATCACAATAGAATTGTCTAACTGAATACAACATTTATGCTCATCCTCCAGTGGAGGTGGAGGGCAGAAAAACACAGCTTATCTCTTGCTGTGAAGTCCATGTTACTAAAAGTGCTTGTGTAACTCTGTGGCCACAGTGCCACCATGTGGAAGACACCTGCCAACTGGTCCCTGCACAAAGTAAAAGGAGTGGCAGCAGCGTAGCAGCCCATCTATGACCTCTGGTCAAGGGGCAAGAGCGCTCTCTCCATGTGCTTGTGCCCAGTGATCTTGGAGCTCAGTGGACACTCCCTGAGCAGCTAGCAGACCTGTGTCAGCAAGGGTGTGGGGAGGCAGGAGCCCTTGTGCACTGATGGTGAGCACGAGAAAGGGCACAGGCACTACTGAGAGCACACAGCACATAGGCAGGGAGATAGCTCAGCAGCATGAGAGCCTGCCTGGCAAGCACAAGATCCAGAGTTCGATCTCTGGTACCAAAAGAAAAAGAAAAAAAAAAAATATATATATATATATATTATTACTATATGATCCAGAAATTCCAATTCTGAATATATACCAGAAAGAATGGAAAGCGGAGTCTCCAGGAGATATTTACATCCATGTTTATAACAGCACAGTTCACAGCAAACAACCAAGAATCGGAAGCAGCCAAGTCACCTGGGACATATGAAGAAAATGTGATACATATGTAGATTTCATATTATTATTATTGTATATTGAATTCATTATTGATATATGTGAATATTATTCAGTCTTATCAAGGGAGAAAAGTGTACTATAACATGGATGAAACTGGAGAATGTAATGCCAAGTAAGCCAATCACAAAAGGGCAAATACTCTGGTTCCACTTACATGAAGCACCAGCCACACTCAAATTCGCAGAGACAGAAAATACAAGGATGGTTACCACATGCCACTGGGAGGGAAGGAAGGGCTGTTGAATGGGCACAGAGTTTCAAAAGTTCTGGGGACTGGTGAGCTAGGTTGCTCAACAATGTTAGGTACTTGACAGCACACTTAGAAACACTGGTAAGCGGTGTGTGTTTACCACAATTAAAAACAAAATTATGTTTTGCACCCTCACTATGGCGCTGGTCTCCAACTCTTGGCTATCCTCCTGTATCAGCCTCCCGAGTGCTGAGAGCACAGGTGTGTGCACCACCATGCCTGGCTTAAAATTACATTTTTTAAAAATACTATGTATTTAGGTTGCTTCCCTCCTTTGGCAATTATGAATAATGATGCTGTGAACATGGGTGTACAAATATCCATTTCAGTCCTTTTCAATTCTCTGGAGGTGGAATTTCTGGCTATATTTCTGGAACTCCATTTTTAATTTTTAGTGTATTATTTTTCCTATTTTAATCAACATATAATAATTATACACATTTAAAAATGTGCAACAGATATAAATACAGATACATAGACATGGATGTCAGCCGAACAAGATAAATCTTTCCCATGGTCCAACATAGATGGACCCTGAGAACATCATGCAAAGTGAGACAAGCCTGACACACCAGGACAAATATGGCACAATTCAATTGACACAAAGTTCCTAAAGTAGTTATGTTCACAGGTACAGGAAATAGAAAAGTGGTTTCCAGGGCTGAGGAGAGTGGGCTGTGAAGTGTCAGCTTAGGGTGATAAAACGAATTCCAGGTGTGGATGTGGATGGTGGTAACGGCGGAGCAATCTGGTGGGCTGCCTTGGGGCTGCAGGACTGTGCACCTAAAAATGGCTAAAACGGTTCTTTCAGTGCAATGTATGTTCTATATTATATGTAACATAATAAAAGTGAGAAACCTAAGTCAAAATATAACAGTGTAATGCTAGGGATAAGATGAGCAGGTTAATGGAAAAAAAACAGAAATTCCAGAAATACATTAAGTGCTTATTGTATTTGACAAAACAGAAATTCTTTTTAAATTAAAAAAGTGCCATAGATGGTCTGATATGTTATTGAAATAACTGACTGTAAAAATAAAATTGGTTCCTTAACCTACAGCTAACACCTTCCCCCAAAAAATTCAAATATATTAAATACATAAATTTTAATGTAAATCTTGGAATTGAGAATTGCACACCCTAATAAGAAACCAAAAGTAGATAGGCTCTATAAAGTAAAACTTTAACATGTTAGGCCTCTCTACAGCCAAAAAGCCTATCAATGAAACTAAGACAACTGACCAACCATAAAAGAGAAAAGGTAATAGTATGGCAGGGGATCAATATTTTCAATATATAAAAGAACCTTAACAGAAATAAGACACAACTAACATCAATGTAAGCTCTGAAAAGTAAAATAAAGTTTTCAGTAGCCTAACAACAGAGAGGAACTATTCCAGCTAACATCAAAATATAACAATTTACCTGGACATCCCTTAGGGGACAGACCCTGAGCACGAGAAGACTCTGAAAGATAAATAATAAATTTGAAACTGTTTTGGTATTATGCTATGAGCAATGGTATTGCTATTCTAAGACTGCTATTTTGACTGTTAAGAACCAGGGTTCCTGGTGTGGAAAAAAGAGGTAAAGATATCAGACCAATGAGGTAAAATAACACTAGAACCACGACTTTGAATGGGAAGTATGAATGTATATAGTGCAGATGCATAATGTATTTCTAATGATATTTCCTATCTCTGCACTGGAAGAGATAGGAAACAGTAACTGCAGTATCAGCAAGTACCCCATGCACCCAGACTGTGTATGTAAATATAATTTCCTTCTAAAAGAAGCAAATATTCTCCAGATAAATTATTAACTTCCAGTTTAGGGCAAAAAGAGAATGTATAAGATGAGCTTAGAAGAGACTTCATTCCAAGTGACAAAGAAGCTATCATGGGACCAGGGAGATGTCTCAGTGGATTAAGCACTTCCTTGGCAATCCCAAGGGTCTGAGTTCAATCACAGATTCTGGAAAAAAAAAAAAAAAAAGAAGAAGAAGAAGCAGCTATCAGACTAAAGACATGTTGAAGAGTTCAGAAAGCAACTTAAAGAGGTGCCTATTGGTCGATACAGAATAATCTCGTGCCAAAAAATAACAATAAAGGGGGTCAGGGACATAGCCCAGTGGTCTACGCACTTGCCTGGCAAGCTCAAGGACCCAGGTTGAATCCCCAGTACTGCATGCTGTGCTGGCACCCATGCCGTGCTGGCCATGGAAAGCAGGCATGGTGATGCATGCCCCTAATCCAGCACTGTCAGGACTGAGACAGGAGAACCGCTATGAGTCCAAGCTGTGTAGTGAGACCCTGTAGCAAGTGCGTAAATAAATAAAAAATTAAAAATAATAAATATAAAGGATGTAAACAAATGCATTTAAATATGTGGTGTCATGTTGAGGATCTTTAAAGGCTAACTTGTTATTTTTGAAAAAAATAAAATAAAGGAAGCCTTAACTGTCTTATCAATATGAACTATATCGAAAACCTATCGATATGATAGGTTTTCAGCTAGTAAAGATTAAGGGAATGGCAGCTTTGGAATATCACAATTTTTGAAACCCCTAATCAGTAAATGTATTTCGCTCTGATCAGCAGTGTCTGTCACTGATGCCATCCTTGACATCATGAGGGGAACCAGATGCCCTGCCCCCCCAGAGGAAACCCACAACACCACCTGTAAACAGTTTTGAAGAAAAAATTTGAATCTGATCAAATATTTAGCTCTAACAACAAATTTACAGATAGCTCAGGGGGAAAAGGAACACACGCATTAAACACCATCATAATAAAAAATTAGCAAATTCCAGGTAAGGGAGAGACAATCTGATTTTTTCAGCAACAACAAAAATATATAGAGAAAGGGAGGGAAGGAGGAAAATAGAAATGGAACCTGTACATTAAAAGAGACAAATAGAGCCAGGGAGGAGATGGCTCAGTAGAATAAGCACTTGCCTGGCAAGCATAAGAGTCTGAGTTCAATCCCTGGTACCACAAACAAACAAAAAGAAAAAAAAAAAAAAAGAAGAAGAAGTTTAAAAGGGACAAATACACAGAAAAATAAAGAAATCAGATAATATTAGAATTATAAATATCTGGTAATATTTAGCGAATCATACTGGCTGCTGTTGGGTATGATGTGGTGCAATGGTTATTTTGAAAAGGCTCATATGGTTTATAGATACACAGACAAATATCTGTAGACGTAATGATATGATATTTGGAACGATATTGGGAGAAGAACACAGGAAACAAGATCATTAAAGTTGGGCAGTAAAGTCACTGAGATCTTTATAAAAGTCTCTAGTTTTATATACACTTGATATCTCCACAATAAAAAAGGTGAAGAAAACAGCAACAAAGAAAAGTTAACTATATCAACTAACAAAGGAAGAGGGAAGAACTAAGAACATGTCAACTTATAAAAGAAGAAAAAGAAATAATTAATATTTAAAAAATCCCACTTTAGAAGAAATCCAAACAGTGCAAATTTTTTAGAAGGGTGTGTTTTCAACATTATTGTTTGTACAATCTTGAAGTAATCTGTTACATGTGCTCCACAGTTCTTAGAAATATTGCTGCCATATTTAATTTTAATTACAAATTTTATGAGATTAAGAAATAGCCAAACAGCTGGGAAATCATTATTTCTGGGTTATGTCTGTGAGAATATTTGCAGAAGAAATAGGGATTTGAATCAGTAAATGGAGTAAGGAACATCCATCCTCACCCAGTGTAAGGAGACATTTTCTAACTGGTTCATGGCTCAAGGAGAACATAAAGGCAGGAAAAGCACCTGTCTCTGTCTCTGTGTGGGTCTCTCACTCTGTCTATATCTGTCTGTCTGTGTCTGTCTGTCTGTCTGTCTGTCTGTCTCTCTCTCTCTCTCTCTCTCTCTCTCTCTCTCTCTCTTCTCCTCTCCCACCTTTCTCCTCCTGTCTGTGGATGTCAGAACTCCAAGATTTGGGGCCTTTGGGCTCCAGGAGAGGCACCAGTGACCGACCATCCATCCCACCATGGTCATAAGCCATCATGGAGCCCCAGCTCTTCCACACATTCAGGCTGCACCTGCAAGTAGAGGATGCCAGCTTCTACAGATCAGAGGTAACCTTGAGGCCAAAATGCAGATGTGGGCACATGGGGAAGATGTGTGATGTGGGAGGCTGGCAGTAGATGTGGATTCAGAGCTGAGGGCATTGGGATGTGATGCGAGGAGCCGGCCTGGGCAGCACACGCATCTCGCCCCAACACAGTGAACAGGAAGATATGACTTTGCTGGTAGAATCCTAAGGGGAGAATGAACCCCGGAAGCACTCCCCACACGCTGCCCCTTCTTCTTCCTTACACAATGTTTCCCCCATAAACATTCTCAGCTGCCCAGTGACATAAGGTGCACAAAGGAATGGCCAGCCAGCGGAGTGCCAGCACAGAGCCCACACAAGGCTGCTTTTCACCGTACTCCAGCCTCACTGAACAGCTTCCCTCACCACACAGCTCCCCAGCCGACCCCTTCCCACCACGAGACTGCCTTTGCGCTCGGCCATGGCTTTCCTCCATCGCCCTCCTATGAGAGCTCCGAGGCCAATCCAGACCCCAGGTACACTCAGCAATGAAAAGAAGGCCGGACCCGGTGAGGGCTGGAGATGGATGAAACAGCCGGCTGGGACTCGATAATGTACCTGAAGTCCCGCGCTGAGCCCATGGGCTTGCTGCCCTATCCCCTGTCCTCATATAACAGTTCATATCGATAAGGCAGTTAAGGGCTTCTTTTTTATTTTTTTCAAAAATAACAAGTTAGCTTTTAAATAATGTTTGAAATTTCCCATAAGTAAAAAATTAAAAACACATCTTGCTATGGTAGACATGCAGGTACATGACTGGGGCTTCTTTTAAGGAAAAAAAAAGAAAAAATCGCTGCTCAACACTGAAGAATGAAGTTGGCCAACAGGGCTTCTTCAGCTTTCAGGTAGAGGTCTCACTCAGCTCAGGGCGCCCCAACCCACAGCCAAGCAAGTGTAGGAGGGTGGGGGTCCTGCCCAGTGGGCACACCTTCCTGAGCAGCTTGCTTTGGGGCTGGTAGAGACCTAGTCGGCTCTACATTACAGTCTGGAGCTCTTTGGCTCCCTTTCTCCTCCTCCTCCTCTCTTTCTATTCTGCATCATACTCTACAGCCTTTCCCTACCTGACCCTGTTTCTGCCATCTTTCCCCTTCCCAGGTGTAGTTGCAAAGCAAAGCTCTTGCCCTCTTCACTCCAGCTTGCTAACAGGATTTCAAAGGACCCAAACCAACACAAGGGAGGTGCTGGTTGCTTCCTTCCCTCTCTCTACCACCCTCGGGCCAAGGATGTAGTTCAATGGCACAGCACCTTCTTGGCAAGAGCAAGGTCCCGAGTTCAATTTCCAGTACCAAAAAATAACCATAACACCCTCTTTACCACCCTCAGCCCCCACAAAGCTCAAAAATTAATGAAGAAATCACAGAGAGTTTTATGTACCGTACTATATTTAAATGTTTGCATATAATAAGTTAATGTTTTCACATTTTTCAAAAAATACAATAGTATGTATATGTCTTGATTTTGGAAATAAGTTTGAAAATTAAATGTGTGGCCCTTTGAGGATAAGAACCCTCAGCCAAATGGCTCTTTTTGTCCCACCTGTGAATAGGCCTGACAGGCATCACAGCTCCAGGAGGTCCTCTAAGACCACCCAGGCCCCTCCTATGCTCCCAAAACACTCCAGCCTCTGTCACTAGTTAGCACCTAAGGCCCTGAATGTAAGCTCTCTACCCCACCCACCTCTGCCTATACCCCAAATCAGTAAAAAGAGGCTGGAGGACCCAGCATAGAATGAGTGTAACTAAATTTGGATCACTCACTGCCAGGCATCAGGACACCTTGCAGTGACCCTGTAGATTTATAAAAGGCTCAGGAGGGGTGGCTGAGTAATTGTTCAGCCTGGAGCAGACACAGAAATGGAGGCTGCCAACTGTGTGGGTTTGCTGTTTTAACCACTTTTCAATCCTTGAGAACGAGCATACCCTGCCAAGTACCCCTGACTGGGGAAGGCAGAGAAGGGAGAGGACATATCTGGCCCATGCTCTGCTTCTCTTCAAAGGTTGTTGGTGAAAGTAAGAGGCCCAGCAGGCTCTCCTGAGGGGTGGTCCCCAGGCCAGCCCAGGCCAGGTAACAGGCTGCCCCTGTCCACCAAGGCCTGGACAGAATCACCAGCCAGGGACTCTGGGTCGGCCAGAGCTCCAAGCTTCAGCAGCAATCTTGTCTGGGAGCTTTGAGCGGGACAAGGGCTTTGGTTTCTCTCTCTGATTCAGTCCCTGGGAAAGATCTTCCAAGGAAGAGATCTCCAAGTCACTCTCATCTTCAGAAAGCTGAATGGACATAGAGGAAAATAAAATGAATTTTGATAAACACAGAAGAGCAGAGAACTGAGTACCAACCATGAAGGATGAAAGTGGGGACGAATACAGCTGTGGGAGGGAGCAATAGGAGCTGCCACACCTCCTGCCTTTTCAAGTCTCCCTGCCTTTGAGAATCTGCTGCAGGGACCTGGGGCCAGAGGGACTTCAGATACCTCTGCAATTCAATGCTCTTGTTTTCATTTAAACCATGCACAGAAAAAATAAATAAATACTAAATAAATAAATAGATAACTAGGCTGGGGAGATAACTCAGTGGCTTAAGCACCTACCTGGCAAGCACAAGGTCCTGAGTTCTATCCCTGATACAAGAATTAAAAAAAAAAAAATTATGGGCTGGCCAAATAACTCAGCAGATTAAAGTATCTGCAAGCAGGTACAAGGTCTAGGGTTTCCATCTCCAGGCCTGCTGAGATAGCAATTGAGGCTGGGCAGGTGGCTTGCACCTATAATCCAAGCTCTGGGGAGGCTGTAAAAGGGTGGATCATTATGAGTCAAATCTAGTAGTAAGACCCTGAACACCCTGTAGACCCTTCCCTAAAATACAAAATAAGTAAACCATGCAGATTTTTAACCCACAACGATAAGGCTAGAAGCCCACAGCCTTGGTCTTGGGGTGAGTACACCATGAGCAAAAGTAGGTCCTGAGAGGCCTGGGAAACTGACTGAAAGAGCACAACGGAATCTTGGTAGTATCAGGACCCTTCAGTGAACATCAGAGCTCAGAGCCTTCAGCCTGGAAAGCATCTGGGCTGCAGCCAACGGGAGAGCTCAGAGCCTGGAAAGAGACCAGGATACCACAAGACCACAGTAACAGCCCTGGCCAGGCGTTTTCCTCCAGAAGGCTCAGTGTCCCTGTCAGGTGCCTGAGCTTTTGTACAAGACATTCTATGCACTTCCTCTTGGCATGGAAGGCCAACCAATTAGAAGCCACCAGACCAGGCCAGCAGCCATGCTCAGGGCAGTGTTTCCATCCGATGGGGCCTCATGCATCATAGAAAAGGGAACACGCTGGGGTTCTTTCTCACAAAGCCCATGATAAATCAACCATACTATGTAATAAAAAGGGAAGAATTAGAGGATGGTATTGAAAAAAATGAAGGGCTCAGTGATAAAGCACTTGGCCAGCACACAGGAGGCTCTGAGGCTACAGCAAAAACATCAAAGATGAAGACAATGCTATGGATCATGTCAAGATGCAACATCTTGATTGAAAAGGCAAGAAAGAAATGTAGATAAAGAGAACTCTGAATCTTTCCAAGAAAATAATAGCAAAGTGGAAGTTTCCCCAGTGAACGAAGGGACAGCCATGTGGAGGGTCTGTGAGGGTCTATGAAGGGGAAGTGCTTCGTCTGAACTCTCAGAGTCTGAGAACCTGACTACAGCATTGCCTGAGGGAGGCACTCAGAGATGAGGCACCACCTTGAATATTTAGAACAATCTAACCATCTAACTATTCCCATTCTACACTGCTGTCTCTGAAGCGCTTTGTGGTGCCACTCCAACACCCACCATCAGGGGGCTCTGCTCAACACGTGGCCTTGGACTGTGCAGTGGTTAATTAAGGGCCAACTTGAGTGGGAATGCCCAGCTCAACTGAGTTAGCAACCAGGAGGGAGGATTTTATGCGATTTCCCTCAGGGAAGATTTGGACACTTCTCTTTTGGCCGAGCTTCCCCTTCACCAAGGTTGACTGCTGTTCTGGTCTCTGCCTTTTGCAACACCTTCTTGGCCTTTACACTGACACCTCAGCTGGGAGCTCGGGTCTTGGCCTTTGTCTTGGGCGTCATCTCCTGGTTCTTGCTTCAGAGCCTTCAGCTCCCAGCATCAGCCTTTCAGCTTGCTGTTGTAGATCCCTTGGAGTTTCTAGTACAGATCCTGCAGTCTTCCGTGGTGGATTCCTTGACCCTCCAATGTAGACTTGCATGGGATGTTAATGTGAGCTCTAGGCCTTCTGCTGGACTCACATAGGACATTGCTGTGGGATCCTGGCCTGTGACTGGATTCCTCAGATCTCTAGCATGCAGACAGAGCTGCTGTGCTCCTCTATCTAACTCTAGTAAGCACTGATTAATACAGCTTAGGATCCTCCATAGAATGAGGTGAAGACCAGAGGGGACCCTCAGTGCAAAGAAATAGCACAAAGCCAGACACAGTCAGTCCAAAGGCTCTCAGAGGCAGGAAACTGGGAACTACACTCACTGAGAAGCTACCCGTACAGTGACCCAAAGGCTTTGAAAACTATAAATGGCAGGGCAACCCCCAGACTCCTCCAACTTACCTGAGGCTTCCTTCCTGGCATGGCAGCCCTCTCTGGCCTGGTGTTAGGCCTTAGGAACACACTGACCCCTCCAGCAGGCTTCTTGGTCGGAGCCTCAAGCTGCTTCTCGAGATTTTTCACTATTGACTGCACCAATGTTCCTGGAAGGGGAGACAGGCAGCCGTGTCTTGGGGAAAAGCCTAGAGACTGATTTGTGGGCTTTGTCCAGCCTCCAGGGTACAAGGAGGAAATGGAAGAATCTGGAGGAGGGGCATGGAGGCCAAGAAGGCCCTGGCTGACAGGAGCTTGGATTAGTCCAACCCTGTGATTATGCTAACATAATGACATGGGTAGATGGAGACTTAGCATATTTCTCCCCCAAAGGAGAGGTTGAAACAGGCTCCCCCTCATTTTCATGTATGAACTGCATGACTAACATGCACACAGGCCCTTCTTCATCACCTGCACCCAGCCAAGCAGAAAGATCAGGTATCAATTAGCACAGCAGGGCCGCAGGAGAGAATGGCTTGCTCTGATCCCTGTACAGGAAGCCAGAGCTAAGCAGTGGCACAGGTCTTCAAAGGGTCCCCAGTGCATGGTAACCCCAGATGATGGCTGGATCTCAGGAACGGCCAAGAAGCAAAGAACTAACTGCATACAAGTACAGCCTTCTGGGATTCAAGTGCCTGGGATCTGAGCAGAATTCTGGAGCTAAAACAGCTCTTGTCTCATTGATTCATTCAAGAAATTCTTGTTAGGGTTCTACTGTATAGGGCAAGCACTGGGCTGGTCAACCTCTTTATTATTCATTTATGTAAATACTTCATTTCACAATAAAGGAACCAAGACCTTTGCACAGAGATATGCAGGTAGTAAATGACACTGACAGAACCATCTCTGAAGATTCCTGCCAGTTCCATTAAGTTGCCAGCTTACTGCCTTGTTTGGTAGGGCATCAAAATTTCTCCAGAGATCTGCTTCTAGTGAATTCTAATGGGCTGACAGGCTTAAATTATGCTAAGAGCAGGACAAAGTACTACAATGTCCAGTAAGAGGAGAGACTTAAAAATTGAATACCTAGGCAAAAATCCCATAGCAGGCCAGGGAGATAGCTCAGTAGAATAAGCTCTTGCCTGGCAAGCAAAGGGACCTGAGTTCAATCCCTGGTACCTCATAGCTTCTTTTGCAACCTTTGGAAAGACAACCACCAAAAAAAAAAAGTTCTCAAATAGTCCTTCTAACCTGTTAGATTAAAAAACGCCAAGTTTAAGGGTAACTTCCACCCTAATTGCCAGGTTTAGCTTAAATCTCAATCATGCCCTTTCCATCAACAAGTTGGATTCCTGACTGTATCTTTGCTGGGCAAAGGAAGAAAGCTCTTTGGAAAGACACGGTCCGACCACTGAAGCCCGCAGATGCTTGGAGCAGCCTGCAGAAAGGCTTACTGCTGCCTTCCCTGGCACCCACCTCCCTAAGGCTAGTGGGGAACCACACTCTTCCCTGCTCCTTCATTACAAAAATTATGTTTGTTCAGGCTGTGGCAGAGCACTTTCCTAGCACGTGTGAGGCCCTGGATTTAATCCCCAGCACTTCAAAAACAAACCAAAAGGAAGTGCCTGTTAAACTACAAATATTCTAGGAAATATTTGTCAAAATATGTATTGGAGTTAACTGTTCCCCCTTACAGTTGTAGCCATGGTTCGCTCTGGAAGCTATTTTTGCCACAGTGATGGTTAACTCTACAACCACAAAACCTTGATGCAGTGCTAATGAGCAGCATAAAACACTGGGCAGATGTGCTTCAGCTTAGGAACACAGCTAACTGCAGCTCTTCCTGGGGAAAATGTGTCCTACAGAAAGAAATAAGCGAGCAAGCAGCGGCTCCAACATAGTAGCTTCCAGGGCATGACACAGAATGAAACTTGTTCCGACGATATTAGCTTTATGATCTTGAACTGGACATGACATCCTAGAAGCTACTGCGACATCTATAGCCATGTATAAACAGATGCTCCCTTGCTTCTTTTTTTAATTTTTTTATTATTTTATTTATTTATTCATGTGGTACAGGGCTCACTACGCAGCTTGGACTTGTAGTGATCCTCCTATTTTCAGCCTCCCCAGCGCTAGGATTAGACATGCGCCACTATGCCTGGTCTCAGTGGCCTACTCAGTGCTTATGGGGGTAAGGCCAGTGTAGCATAGGGTACCGGGGATCAGGATCGAACCCTGGATCCTGAGCTTGCCTAAGCAGGGGCTTAGTCCACTGAGCTATCTAGCTAGCCCCAGCTCCCTCCCTTTTTTGTTTTTGTTTGTTTGTTTTGCAGTTCTAAGGATTGAACCCAAGGCCTTTGCACTGTACTACATCCCTAGCCACATCCACATTTTTTTAATTTTGAAATTAAGCTGCCAGTTGTCCAAGCAAGGTTCTAATTTGCAGTCTTCCTGCCTCAGCCTTGTTCCTTGATTTGATGGGATTATATTCCCCCAAACCCTATTATAAATTGAAAACATAAATCAAAAATATATTTAATACATCTAACTTATTGAACACCTAGCTTAGCAGCCCAGCACACTGTAGGGTTCAGCTGGTGGCTGAGCAGGAGCTGTGGCCCACTGCTCAAGACAGCATTGCACTACATGCTGCTAGCCCAGATAAAGAGCAAAATATGATTTCTATTGAATATGAATTGCTTTCACACCATCACAAAATCAAAACCTCCGCAGCTGAACAGGGCACACCTTCCCCCATCAGCTCTGCAGATAGCAAGCAAAGGGTTGCTGCAGGGGTCAACACAGAGCTGGGTGCATGCTGTGCACCAGCAAGGGCAATGTAAAGGAAAGCCCTTCCTTCTCTTGCCAGGGACTTCCATGGAATCTGCTCCCCCACCAGGACGGTAAGATGGAATTACCGTCTCTTCTCCCACAGCCCTGTAGTGTCCCACCCACAAAGGGGCAGAAGGGCGACGGGCCTTGGCCCACAGCAGTGCAACTCTTTCCCACTGGCCCTCTGCCTGCACCTGCAGCAAGGCCTGGCAGCCTGCTGAAATGTTCCCCACAGCCACCTGTTTAAGATCCTGGCCCCTAGGGGTCTGCTTTGCTGTCCTGGGCCTGCATACACAAAGGCAGTCCACATCTGGACTTGGGAAGCCAAGAGGTGCCTCCACGCTTGCCTCAAGTGCTAGCTGTTTTGCCAATCCAGCTCCAACAGAATCCTGCAGCCTGTGGGCTGGGGAGCTAGCTCAGCAGTCTAAGCACGTGCCTGGAAAGCACGAGGACCCAGGTTCTATCCCCAGTGTCACATGCCGTGCTGGCCCTGGCAGAAACCAGACATGGTGGTGCACACCTGCAATCCCAGTGCTGGGGAGGCTGAGACTGCATAGTGAGATCCTGTACCAAATAAATAAATATTTTTTTAAGAAAAGAAACCTATATCCTGAATAGTCCTGAATAGTCCCCTGTTGCCCTTAGTAAAATGACCACAGTGTTCTTCCTAGTAAGAATGTGAGAAGTAAAAGACAGCATGACAGCTTCAACCTCTAACAGTTATACTACTCAGTGACAAAACCAGCAGCAAAATTGCCTCACTCACATTCTAGTATTCCCATTATATCTCTGCTGTCCTGAGGGGAAGGAAGACCATGTTCTCTGAGGCAACTAATGAAAGAGAAACCACATCAGAAAGCCCAAAGAAAGTAGCAGGATGTTTCTAGGACCTTGAGAGATCCGGGATGGAGAGGGAGGTGTCCCCAGTGGCCACACTCACCAGAGGAGTCCAGCACACCTGAGCTCTTGCCAGGGAGCTGGGCCTTCTCTTCCGAGGACTCAGTGTCAGACCAGTCCCAGTCTTCCTCCTGCAGGGACACTGTCTTGGAAGGAATTTGTGGTGTCTGAAGAGACATGTGATGCACAGCATTTCCCTCTGAGTCCTCCTCCTGCAGGGACACTGTCTTGGAAGGAATTTGTGGTGTCTGAAGAGACATGTGATGCACAGTATTTCCCTCTGAGTCCTCCTCAGAGCTGAATGGAGGCGTGCTGCTGCATGGGGGAGGAGAAAGGAGGAATCTGTGGGCTGGGAAGAAAGCTTCACCACCTTGAGAGCCTGCTGGGTCTGCCCAGAGCCAGCCCTGATCCCTCCCTGGCTCAGATGGCAGCCAGGACTCTTCCCATCATAGAGCAGCCACACCAGCTTTTCCTTCAGAACAGGCCTGAAGGTCCCCATGCCTGCAAGGGGACAGCTTGGACTTGGGAAGGAGAGGGTCCATCTATCTTGGCTGGGGGCAAAAGATCCCTAGTCTCTTCTCGGGAACTCAGGTTGGAACCCAACAGACTCACCTCCTGTTCACATCTGGCTCTGCCTCTCCTTTGTCTGCAGAAGGGGCTCAGGAAAGGGCTACAAAGGCAGGGGCCACTACCTCAGGTCCAGTAAGAGGCCAGAGACCAGGGCTCACCTCAGCCCCGGCCCCTGAGGGGCAGGGGTGCTGGAGAGTCCATGGCTTCTGGGGCGTGGAGTCGGGGCAGACACCTGGGTCATGCCAGGGCCATGGCTGCTGTGGCTCTGAAGAGCTGGTGTGAGTGGCTCTGCCAGCTTGTATGACAATGCCACATGCAGGGTCCTGGGCTTCGGCCGGACCTCTCTGGTGAGCAGTGTGCTCCGCTGGCATTTGACTAAAAACAGAGAAGGGAATGACTTTCAGAAGTTTCCATTCTGGGTCCTCAAGACTTATAAATTGCAGAAAGAGAGTTGAACACACTGAAGGTGTAGGAGTCTCTCAATGTGCTATGTGATGACCGGAAGTTCAGTGGGTCTCCCACCCCAGGAACCTTCTGCTGGGATGCCAGAGAATAAGACAGCAGCAAATGGCACAGGGGCACGTTATCCTACCGCAGCCAGAAGGGCTGAGAACACTGCACACAGGCCACCTCCCTCCACCCCACTGCCCCGTTTCCTACTAGTACAGTTAGCTTTGCAGGAAGGAGCTGCTGCCACCAGAGGTCACCACAGGACCGCTGGGGCCAGCCAGAGCCACGTGCAGCCTCCTTACACCAGCAGGCAGCGCCCACACAAGGACAGTCACTGTCCCTCTGTTTTTCAAATAGCATCAAAACTCATCATAGGGAGAAGAATCCAGCAGTCTTTTATGGAAAGAGTTTAGAAGAGAAGGAGCACAGGAAGTCAGAGTAAGTCCCGGAAACTTACATAAGTGGATAGAGTCACAGTATAAACTATATTTCTTACTACAGTAGTTGAAGGTCAAAGATATGTGAACTCCTCTGCTCTCAGAGAATGCATCTACTCAGGAGACCTGGGAAAGAGGGCAATGAGGGGAAGGGAAAACTAAAGACAAACTTGCTGAGGGAAAACAGCAGGAGCTTACAAGCACTGTGTTCACCAAGCAAAACATCCACTTGGCCCCAGAGCCTCTTCCAACAGTACTGTTCTCCTGTTTTAAAGGGGCTTTGAGAGATTAAGGAACTTGCCCATAATTCCATGGAAGAAAGTGACAGGTGTTAGCCTGGACATCAGTCTGTCCCAAATCTTGGGCTCTTGCCACAGCCTACATGGCAACCCATGGCCTTGTTTACAAGAGAAGAGGCACAGTCTGCGTGGGGACAGGAAGTAACGTTACCACAGCACTCATGGGACCTGGGAGGAGAAGATGGGCTCAGGGCTGCCAGGAGAGGTCTACCAAGCATCATGGGAACAGCAGGCTCAACTACACCTCAGTGACCTAGACCCAAGGCCTGGGAAGGGGAAAGAAAGGACAGAGAATCTCTCCGGGCTCTCTGATGACAGTGATAGGGGCTGGTATCCCGGAGGGTGGCCCTTAGAAGCAAGAACCTTTCCTGCCTCCCCGAGTCCCTGTCCCCTGCCACTGCTGAGCTCCCTTGCCTCACTGTTGAGCCTGGCCCCATCCCCTCATGCAGTCCTGGCTGGCTTCCCACAAGAGGGGCAGGCCGGGCACAAAGTCTCCCTCAGCAAACATTGTACTATGAAAAGGTATGCACGGATGAATTCACGAACAAACATCTAAGCAAATGACTGGGAGGACGTGAGTTTAAATCCAAGCAGGAAAGGCCAGAGAGCACTCAGGACAAACATCCTTCTGCCGCACATGTCTACGCAATGGGGAAGAGAGGCCCTTTCCTTAGAAATTTTGCAACAGAAGTTTAAACTAACTAGGACAGTTTCCCACAACTAGTCTCATACTAACTGGCCTGTTCTCTGCTTAACATTTTTATGTAAAGGAACAGCACTTTTAAATTAAAAAAAAAAAAAAAAAAAAAAAAAAAAACCTACCAGATAATTCTCCAAGGAATAATTTCTTTCTTTTTTGTTTTGAAGGTTTCAATTGTACTTTGTTTCTTCAATAGGCCATATTTTAATGGATACAGAGTGCCTTTACTTGGCATCAATTATTATTTCACTTAGAAATAATTTGGCTCTATCATATCAGCTGGCATGATTCCTGATCCCTCCCCTTCCTTGGGGGTGGCTCTGCCCACAGGGGAAGGGTTTCATTCTGTTCCAATTTGTGTTGCTATACAGGCCCAAGCAGCAATACAGAATGTGGCTCCTCCAACTAATATAGCATTACCATATATGTCCTGGAAATCAGGTGTTTGTTTCTGGTGGCTCTGCCTTGCTACCATTTGTTGAATGCTTCAAACTGGAAAATGACCTAATGCATTTTTGGCCAAGAGAAACATCATGGAGTTGAAGTTGAAACTGTAGTTACTGCAGCTTGCTAGAGTGGTGCAAATTAGTGGATACCCTTGCAGAGAGCCTCCAAGGAATAATTTCTGTGTGCTCACAAGATTGCTGTTAGGAACATTTTTTTCTAATTCACTTATAAAACAAAGATTAAACATAAAAATGATTAGTGCACTACTGAATCATCTCTCACACCCACAGGTATGTAGACCACACCTTGCAATCTTTTGTGGCCTAACAAGCTCACGCTGAGTCTGTCCCTACATGAGATCCAGAATTGGCCTCTCCATGGCACACATGTCCTTGCCTGGAAGGGCCCAAGAGAGCAGACCAGACCCTCAGATGCCCTGCACGGAGCCTCCAAGTCAGCGGCCCATTAGTCCTGGGCATCCTCTAGAAATTCAGTCCCTTGAACCTAGGAAGGAAAATTGCCCTAATCCACAAAGCCTTTGAGGACAAAGATTCAAAAATCCTGGTGCACATACTTCAATCTTCCTGCAGAACAGGACCCTCCCTCCCTTGCCTTAACCCCAGGGCAACAGAGCTCTGAGGATTTGTCTTAAGTCAGAACCAGCCCCGCCTCTCAGGTGGTAACACTGCTTAGAGCAGGGGATGTCAGAGGTGCAGGGGAGTTTTTATCTGATTACTATGTGCTCACCTGTGACCTCAGTGCTCCCAGGCCTTGGATCTATCTTCCATGGTTGGTATACAGAGCCAGATACTGAATGGCTACACATTGTTGGAGAAAAGCTTAACTTGTGGTTGTAGCAAGCTGAGTAGGGCAGACTGAGGCTACCAGGGAGACATCCAGTCTGAGTCAGGAAACTTCAGGCAGACCACTGGCTCTGGCACGGACTTTCCTCCCACTTCCCCCAGGTGGCTCTGGACAAGCGCCCCTCAGCCACACTCTGGACTCTCTTCTCCCAGGAGAACTTCTGCACTCACCCCTAGGGGCAATGCCTCTGATGGGAAACAGGGATTGCACCCTTTTCCAGGTGGATAGCCTTAGCAAAAAGTGGATCTTCATAAGTCACAGTCCCCAAGCAAGCCCTGTTCCCAGCAAACCTGGAGGCTGGCCATCAAGTTGGGACACCACATCCCTGTTCTGTCTCTCCTTCACTCTGCTGGTGGCTTCTTTGATGAGCTTTTTTCTCAGGCTCAGAAATTCAGAAAACTTCCTGGCCTTCTGCTCCCGCTGGGCTTTCAGCACAGACTCCAGGTGTCTGAGAGTCTGCACAGCGATTCCCTTCGCATCCTGGAGGAGACAAAAGCTCACCTTGGCAACCTGAGGATCCTCTCCTTCTTCCCCTAAGCTTCTCACACCTCCTGCAGCTGACCTTGGAATCACTGTGGTCACAGGATTGTGTGTTCACAGGATTGCTGTTAGGAATATTTTTTCTAATTCACTTATAAAACAAAGATTAAACATAAACATGATAGGTTCTGGGAGGCAGACATGGGACAGAATGAGGATCAGAGTAGGATGAGCAGCGACTTCACACACTATTGAAAATGTGACAGTTTAGGGTTTGGAGAACAGGAGAAGCTTGTGCAGTCATCTAATACAAATCATCTAATACAAAGGTCATCTAATACAAATCAGAATTCCACCCACATCCTAGCATAAAGAACCTAGAAGGGACACGCTTTTCCACTGCTTCACTTTCTAGGAGTTGGCCATGGCGTGCTGCTCCTCTGTGTATTCCCTAGTACTGTACTGAGGAGGGACATATTGTCCTTGGCTAAGAAGGCTTGAAAAACTAAACTGAAAAAAAAAAAATAATGGAGTGTAAGTTGCTTTCACTTTGGACATCCACCCAGAGCCTATTGGAGGCTTCTTGAGAGACATCTGGATCCAAGATGAGGATTAATTCAAGTCTGAGCACGGGATCAAGATAGATTAAGCAATAGTTGAAAATAGTCCAAATTTAGTGAGGATCCTTACTAAATTAAATTTATATATCCATTTTTCTCCTAATCTCACTCTCACCGAAATGAGGTGTTGTATTTAATAATTGATGCCTTTAATACCAAACATGCTCTGGGTAAGCACAGTGGCAACGAAATGCTAACTGCTTCCAGACACACCTTCAGTGTCTGCTCGCCCACAGCCACCTGCAGAGTGGGCACGACCACAGGTGCCATGGGCAATTGACTTGGACCTTTATCCAAGAGAGACGCATCCTGAGGTCAGATTGAACTGATTGCCATTTCCTCTGTCATAAAATTTAGAGACTCAAAAGGTAGTAACCAATGAGTGGGGAGCACCATGGGGTTGGGCTGGGAGATGGCTTCACAAGCCATCACAAGAAATCACTGAAGGACACAGAGAGAAAGCTATGCTGTTGCTAAGAGGTGAACAGAGTGTTCCCTTCCCAGACAGCAAAGAAGCCCAGGTCAAGTGAATATGTTCACCGTTCACAAGGTGTTGACAACTGATGGAAGATCCGCATGTCTCAACAACAATCCCAGTTGTTGACCCTTACAACAATACCCCTAGAACACACCCTCTTTATGCCCATGTTCTCCAGCTTCTCTTCCAGGGTGTCCTCCAGGATGGGCCGGAACTGCTTTAGCAATGGACAGTGTTGCCTCGGAGCAGCTAGGACCTGCTGCTGTTCATCTGGAGAGTCCTCCAGCTCTGCAGTACAAGACAATGACAGATCAGTGGGCCCCTGGAGATCTACACCCCCAGACTCTGCTGCTCCGAGTACACCCTCGCTCCGTCAGTCATCCTGATCTTTAGCCTATGAACCTAGGGCCACCGGCCTCTGCCAAGTGTCCACCCCTGGGTTAGATGGGGTGTGCTCTGCTCCTGGGTACCACTGGCTCACCACTGACTCCTCCTGACAACTGCGCCTGAAACTGGACCTGTCAGAGCTGAGCTCAGTCAGTTGTGCTATAGGTTAACTTGCAATGTAGGGGCTTGCATTGGAGCCCTGAAACCAATGTATTCCTTGGGCCCCATTCTGATCCCAGATTCCCAGCCTTCCAGGTGCCAGCTCCTGGCCTCCACCTGTTACCCTCACTATGTCCAGCTCTTTTCAGGTTCCATAGGTCAATTAGCAGAAAAGGCAGATTCCTGTTCCCTTCAAATTTACTGTCTAAATTGGGGCTGCCTCTTCCATCAGTAGCATGTTTCAGAATCACCTGAATCAAAATGCACATTCCTTGGCCCCACCCAGCCCTCCATCTGCTCCCGCAGGTCTTGGGATGAGCCCTGGAATATGCATTTTCACATGTGCAGGTGATTCTGATGGAGGATTCTGAGTCATATTTCAGAAATATGAATCCACAAAATAACAAAAAATAAATAAATAAAAGATTACAATAACATGCCAACTGCTGCAAAGGGACAGCCCAGCCGAGTCAGAGAAGCCTCTCTGGAGCATCCTTCAATGTATGTGGATGCTCCTATGTTCAGTCTGGATTCCCTCAACAGACAGTAACTGAGCAGGTAACTGTGAACAGGCCAGGGATAGATGCTGGCAACACAGAAGAAATGCATCGCTTTTCTCCAGAAAGCTACCAATCAGGAACACACTGAAATGATCCCAAGATTCCAATACATAAGGTTCTCTGAGGGTGGGTCTTGAATCTTGGTACTTATTGTAATACCTCCCTAGACACTCTGTCAAACATCAGCCAGTAAACTCGTGAGACAAGCAGATTCTCAGCTCCCTCACCAACCTCAATCTAAAATCTGCAGGTGCAGCCATTGATCCGTGTTGGAAGAAGCCCCCACACCTACCACTCCCTTCTCCCAGGTGATTTTACTCAGTAAAGTTTGTCCTGGGGTGTGCACTCAACCAAAACACCTGAATCACCTAGGGAGCTTCAGCTGCCCTGACGCCTGGAACCCACTCCCTGAGTAGCTGCTGTTTCAGATCGCCTGGAGGTGGGGCACAGTCCTCCAGCCAGTTACAAGCTTCCTGGGTGCTTCTTAATGTCCAATCAGTCCCAAAGAGCCACTGGTCTCACAGTAGTACTCACACTTGAGCAAGACCACGACGCCTTTGAGAGGGTGAAAACAGCCCGAGGAGTCCTGCCTTTTAGGTTTCTGCTTCTATTTATCTGGGATGAGGTCTGAAGCTGCACAAAGTTGTGTTTCTAACAATCTCCCACACCACACTGCTGCCTGCTGTCTGCAACAGGAAGACACAGACAAGCACACAAAGAGGCACAGCAGTGTGATGTGCAAGCGAAATGCCCCATGTGACAGTAAGGTCTCACTGGGGTCGCCCAGACTCACCCATCTCAGCCCACTCTCCCCTAGAACTTAGAGGATTTGGTCCTGCCCACCTGAAGGCTGCACACAGTTACTTTCCATGAAGTTATGTGTAACTTGAATTTTCATTACTACATCTCATGGTTAAATACACTGAGTAAAGGGAGGGAAAAAATGTTGAAATAAATTTTGGTTCATCCTTCCAACAAAATACTGCAAAGTCCTGAAAAACTAATGAAGCAAGCTGGGCAAGTTGGCACATGCCTGTAATCCCAGCACTCTGGGAGGCTGAGGCAGGAGAATGACAAATTAAAGCCTGGCTTGGGTAATTTAACAACTTGCCAAGACTCAGACTCACAATTTAAAAGTTTCAGAAGGGATGAGATAGAGCTTCATGTGAAGGCTCTGGGCTCTATCCCCAGTACCAACAATGGTGGTGATGGTGGTGGTGGTGGTGCTGGTGCTGGTGGTGGTGAAGCAGGCTGCCAGCATCCAGCTGTTCTACATAAAAGAAATAGCTCCCAAGACGTTGCTAGGCCTATAAGCAATTTAAATGGGGTGTGGCAGCCCCTTCCTGTCATCTCTCCACTCAGTAGGTTAAGGCAGGAGGATCACTTGGAGTTCAAGGTCAGTTTGGGATATGCAGTGAGTTCAAAGCTCACGTGAGCTACATAGACTCTGTTTCACAAAAAAAGCAAAAGGGTGTAAGCAACTTACAAATGTGTTTACATGTACAATTTTTGTATGAGTTTCTATTTGGGAAAGAGAGGAAGACATACAGAGTATTCCGGGAAGCTTACATTAGAAACCCCTCACAGCAGAATCTCTGGCAAGGAAACCAGGCAGCAGGGAAAATCACTGCTCACCAGACATCTTTTGCACTTTTTTCTTCCTCCCTTCCTTTGCCTCCTTTTTCTTTGCCAAGTACATGGGTATTACCATCTCAAAAATTTAAAAACACAGAACCACATTATACTGAAAGCTAAAACACCCCATAATGAGCTCTTTGGTGACAGAAGTAGAAGTGCCTTGGCTTCTTCTGCAGGGCTCTGACCCTTCCCTGGGTGTATCTACTAGGTCACTTGGGAAAGGTCCTGTCACAGCCTTGCCGGTGCTGGCAGGCCCTGTCAGCAGGCTGCCTTGGGGGCGTGCCTTGTCTCTCCTGGGTGCTCCTCCCTCTCCTTATGCCAGGAGCTCCTAAAGATCAGTGAATACATCTGTTCTTTTTTTCTTTAATAAAAAAATGTTTGAAAAAAACAGAAATGATACAGAATTTCACAGAACAAAATGATAGGAATCCAACAATTGTTATATTGCATATTATCTTCAAATTAGTTGCACTGATTACCAGACATAAGCATGCAAAATTGGTCCCAAAAAGTTATAAAACATTAAAAAGGAGGAAAAGAAAAAAAGAATGTGAGCATTATCTGCTCCTTTCCATAGCCCAGCCAAAATCAGCAGCACCGTTCTCCACGCCACCCTGCTGTCCTTTTTTCTTTCTCTCCAGTATCACCTCACAGCACCTGGCTGGGAATTCTGCAGGTCAGAATCAATCACCAAGCATGGGGAATGGAGACAGCAGCACTCAGAGCCCTGCAGAAGAAGCCAAGGCAGGCACCTGCACCCGTTAGGCCCTGCCTGATCTGTCTGCAGCACACTCACAATGCACAAGAAAGCAAAAAGGCCACTCCGCCCAGTGAGGCAAGCTCTCCTCTGAGCCAGGCGGAAGGCAGCCAGGCAGGTACAGGGCCAGGCCTCCAGTTACGTTCTCCCCAGGGCCTGGCTCTGCCATCTGCTAGCTTTGTCACTCTGGGCAATGTGCTGACCCTCTCTGAGCCTAGGTTTCTCCACCAATGAACAAGAAGTCTGTGTGCGAATACCTGCATGTGACATACCTGGCACCTACAAGGGACTTAAGAAATATTTATCTCATGTCTTTAGTATCCTACACCCTAACTTCAGAAGTCCAGTTACTGTGAAGTATGGACTGACTAACCAATGAAGATAGAGGCAAATCTGTGTCCTACCTGGGCACCCAGGAAAGATAAAAAGGCCCACCTTCCTCTGGAGAGTCCTCCTCTGTGTCCACAGCCTTTGGCAGCTCTTGGATCCCTAAAAAGAGCAGAAGCACTTGGTGGATCCAGTACCCCAGAGTCCATCTCTGACTTAAAGAAAAGTAAGGACCCCAGGTCCATTCCGGCCACAGAGAGCAAGACCTCCAGGAGATCAATCTTTTTCAGAGAATCAATATGAAGCAGCGCTGGCAACCACAGGCACGGGAGGCAGAGAGATCCGTGCTCACATCACCAATCAGCTCTGCCCTCACCAGCTGTAGCATGAAATAAGAAATCCTCCAATCTCTCTAAGCCTCAGTTTTCTCTTCCAGAAAGTGAGGATAATAATGCACATTCCACACTAAGAGTGGGGGTAAAACAAGGAATCTATAGCACCTGAGAAAGCACATGGAACACAAGTGTTATTTAACAGTTCTATTCTGCTCAATGCTGAGGCCTGCCACAGGCAAGGTAAATTAACCTGTTTGTGAACTCCACCCCCAAGATCCTCACACCTCCCCCAACTCCCATCCGTATGCAAATAAGAGCAAGCCAGGCAAGAATCCCCACCAGGTTTCAGCACAAATGCCCTCTGGCCCAACAGGGCCCGCTCTTGCCCCTTTGGTCAGCCCAACAACACATATCACATGGGCTGCTGTTAATAGTCCTCCACCTATAAACTGACTGGGATATGGGAGAAAAACCTCCCAAGACAATAGTCAAGACTGTCAGAAGGCACCCCCTGTAGACTTACTTTCAGTCTTGAGGGACAAGGTCTGGATCTGCAAGGAGAGAACAGAGCAAGTTACAGCCAGCAGAGAGCAGTGTGGTACTCTGCTCTGAGCAGTGAAGGAGGGAAGCCACTGCCACCACTGGGCATGGGTAGGAGCTGGGCTACACCACCTCAGCCCCCAGCACATCGCCTACAGTCTGTATGTGAAAGCAGACGGATGGAGCCCTGGTGGAACAGTAACAATCCAGGAAGGCAGCCTGCTACTTCCTTTCCCCAATACAGGGAGATAAGAATGGCCCCTCTAATTAAAAAAAAAAAAAAAAAAAAGAAAGAAAAGGAATTTAAAAAAGCAATGGCCCTTCTCTGAAGCAAGCCTGTGGCTTTGAGACAGGAACCCTGAGGAAGCACACTAAACGGCACACAGTTAGTACTATTGGTGCAGTTAACATAAACAGCCAGAGCAAGCTAGAGGCTGCCTTCATGACACCAGCATCTGAGCTTAGTACAAGGCCAGACACACGGCAGGATGCAGGCATCGAAGATGTGCCTCTTCTGCTCTCCTTCCACGTGGCTACAGACGGGGCAGCTGCTTGTGACCTATGTGATCTAGCACCACAGCCATATCTGACTGTCCAGGTTTGAGTGAAGAGCTCTACACTGGTAAAGAGTTGGCAGCTGTTGGCAGCCAATGGTTTTTGGTTTTCTTGGTTTGTTTGTTTTGCCACATGGAACCAACAGTAAGCAGGAGCTGATCTTTGGAATAAAATCAAAAATTGAAGCAGATACAGAGAAAGGAATACAGGCACATAGGAGAGGAAAACTGACCAAGCTCATGTCTCGGGTCCCAGTTCATTCCCTAATCATTGCATCCCTTCCTTGAACTCTGAGACATTCTGTTGGGTTTTGTCATTACCCACGGTGTCATCTACTGATGTATAACTCATCCACCGTTCACCCTGCAATGTTTTCTCCCTTGCCTGTCTCTGTTCTACAGACTATTGCCTATTTTGCACTTTCCTAGTCTTCATAGAAGTGGTGGCGATTCAACCATAATTTCTTGGCAGAAGTCATAGAAAGAGGCCTTAAATACAATTGTGAAGGTTGGCTTGTGGAAGCTCTCTTATAACTGTGACAGTTGAGCATCAGAACAAAACTCAACACATTAAATAAGGTAAAAATAAAGACAGAGTCTGGATTCCCAGGGACATCATTTTGGTGCTAACCATAGCTAACAATGGACAACTTTTTAGGTGGTATCAACTCATTTTGTTATCTTTACCCAAAGAGTTCCTAACTGAAATATCTGTGAAATAAGTCTTAAGAAATGTAAAAGGAATCCCACAGACAAGACCCAAGGTGGCCACAGCAGTGAAAAGCCAAGTGGGCAAGGGTGGCTGAGTAGAGTGGGATGGCACAGCCAAAAAGCACAACTAGCAGGGAGCATTGGGACAGGAAGACCAAAGTGGACAGTGACAGCAGCTCTGCAGCCCAGAGGTGCTATGTGAATACTGACCCTCTCTCCTTTCATACAACACACTATGTGGAAGCTGACCCATGAGGCGGATAGTGTTAGAATACTGCCAAGTCCCCGGGAGGGCCCCAGAGAGAGAGAGATTCATGAACAGATGAAGTCAAAGGGGCCCATTCTAGGAGAGAGGTTCCCACCGAGTAAGCAACTTCTCACCACGCTGGTTTGACTAACAACCTCACCTGAGGCTATTCATTTATGCAAAAGGAATTGGTTGAGACATGAAGTCTGAGGACACAGTATGAAGAACACAAGCAGTCCACCCGCTTGGGTTGCATCCCACCTCTGCCACTTGCACAGCACCTCATGCAGACTTAAGGGAGGCCCTGGACTTCCCAGGCTGTTCATTGTCCCATCAAGCCACCCAGTGAAGATGGGGGAAAGTGATGGCTCATCAAAGGACAACAGTGAGGCTTAAGTGAGATAATAAGCCAAGTACCAACCGGAGCCAGGTGTTTTATAAGGTCTCTGCCTTTACAATAGACTCATCTGCAGCTGACCCGAAAGAAACCAGGCACCTGCATCCTCCTACTTGGCCTCCCTCCTGCTGACGACTCTTCCCACCCTTTCAGGCCCTAATGAACCAGGACCAATGGGCGCCCACGAATCCAAAGTAATCCCCAGAGAGAAGAGGCCTATTGGCAGCAGGTCAGAGGACAGGCGTACCTTCTCCTCCTGTGAGGTGATGAGCCTTGCTTGCTCCCGCAGCTGGGCATGCAGGGCATTGATCTGGCGCTGGGCCTGGGCAGCTGCCTTCCTCTGATCTTGAGACAGGGAGGCCTGGAGCCTCTCGTTCTCCTCCTGTAGCTGGTAGGCACAATATGGCAGTCAGTGAAACGTCTTCCAGGGCCTCTGCAGGGTTTCACTTGAGGCAACATAGGGGGTTTCTAGGCGTAGGCAGGTAGCTTTCTAACAAGATCAACTGCCTTCCTATTTGGGCGGATTTCTGAACAATGCATCAGAAGAAGGAAGAATGAAATCAGGTCCCTGAGACCAGGAGAGAAAGTGCTGTGTCAGATGTGGCTACCCACTGAGACCAAAAGTCACTGGATGCATATTTTAGGGTAAAAAAAAAAAAAAAAGAACTGAAGAAAATGTGCTAACATGCAACCTCTGATATAAGAGCAGACATAAAATAAGACAATTGGGCCAGTGAGACAGCTCAGTGGTCTAAATCACCTGCTTAGGCAAGCTTAGGCACATGCACAGGGTCTGTACTTTGATCCCCAACACCACATGCAGTGCCAATGCCAGCCCAATGCTCAGGGTGGGCTGCGCCAGCCACACACACACACACACACACACACACACACACATATATACACATATAAAATTAAATTTTAAAAAAAGACTGTTAACATTTGCATCAAGACTTTTTTTTTGGTACAAGGTCTTCAGGGTCTACAGGGTCTCACTACTAGATCAGACTCATAGTGATTCTCTGTTTTCAGCCTCCCAAGTGCTGGGATTACAGGCATGCGGCACCACACCCAGTCTCAACTGCTATCTCAGCACGTCCCAGGGACGGGGCCAGCATGGCACACCGAGGATTGAACCCCAGCCTCTGTGCTGCATCAAGACTTTAGAAGAAGAGATAAGAAGGGAATACACTTCATTGCTTGTGGGAGGGAGTAGGGCCAGGTGGGAGTGATTTTACTCATATACCTTAATGTGTTCCTTTAGATTTTGGAACAAATTTGAATGTATTTCCCATTTAACAATGTTCCAAATGAAATAAAGCCATCACTCGGGAATTGTGCTCATCTGTAAAGGCATCTGTTGTGTGTCAGGCTCTGCTCTAACCTCGTCATCTTCGGGGCTTTCAGGCAGCTTATGGAGCTCTTGCTAGCTGGCTTTTTTCCTCCAGTTGCCTCCTCTTCAGGGGCATTTGCAGGGAAGTTTTTTTTGCCACATGCCTGCTACTCCTGGGACATCAGTGAGGTCCATGCTACCAGCTCTATCCAAATTGGCTTTTCAAAAAGCTCCCACATAAAATCACCAGATGACTCATCTGAGGCTTAGAGTACAGGAGGGCCTGCAGGAGGCAGCACTAAATAGAGGGTGAGTTCAGGATACAAGGCTGGAGCGCCCTGCTTGTGACCAGGAAAACTGCTGGCTAGCAAGCTGCACCTTTCTGTGTATTGATAGGGACCAGCAGTGCCAGCTACAAAATATCTGACAGTCACCTCAAGCAAGGACAGAAGGGACAGGAACCATGAGGAGAGTTACCTCTCTCCTCTCCATCATACGCTCTTCCTGTAGCTCCTTCAGTTTCCTCTTCCACTCTGTTTTCTGAAAGAGGTTAACATCTTATTAAATGGACCCCTCTAGATATCAATATGTACTCTAAAACCACAGAAATTAAAAAGTAATGGCTCACAATTAAGCAGATCGACTAGTGGGTCAGAATAGAGAGATCAAACAAAGATGAAAGCAAATGGAAACTCAGCTGAGGGGATGGAGACATAGATTATTGACTAAAGGTGTTTGAACAAGTGGCCAGCTGCCTACCAAAACTATGTACTGGGCCCTTACGTCATATCTTAAACCAAAGTAAATACTAGGTGGGCCAAAGACTCAAACATCAAAAGTAAGAGCATAAAAGCACTAAAAGAATACATACAAATATATAGTTTTTAAAAAAAATACCGAAGGAAGGCCACTAAAAAATACCGAAGGAAGGCCACTAAAAAGAGTGAGA
>PVKA01012617.1:0-57287 GCA_004027165.1 Ctenomys sociabilis | reverse complement strand
TAATAGCAGAAAACCTCCCAAATATGAGGAAACAATCCAACATTCAGGTCACCGAAGCATACAGAACACCAAATAACTTCAACCCAAGTAGAAACACACCAAGACATATAATAGTTAAGATCGCAGAAATCCAACACAAAAATAATATACTGAAAGCTGCTAGAGAGAAGAAGGAGCTCACATTCAAAGGAAAACCCATAAGAATTACAGCCGACTTCTCTACACAAACAATGACGGCAAGGAGAGCATGGAGCAGAGTTCTTCAAGTCCCACACGAAAACAAATTCCAGCCCAGACTACTATACCCTGCAAAACTCTCTTTCAAGTTTGATGGAGAAGTGAAATACTTCCACGACAAAGAACAACTAAAGAATTTCATGATGACAAAGCCATCCCTTCACAGGCTGCTGAAAGATGTTCTAGAGAGAGACCACAATGACCAGAACTCCATGAATGAGAATGGAAGGACTATTATACCCTGCAAAAACTCTCTTTCAAGTTTGATGGAGAAGTGAAATACTTCCACGGCAAAGAACAACTAAAGAATTTCATGATGACAAAGCCATCCCTTCACAGGCTGCTGAAAGATGTTCTAGAGAGAGACCACAATGACCAGAACTCCATGAATGAGAATGGAAGGAACCCACTAAACAGGACAGAGAATTAAACACAGGTTACAAAGGAATAGACACCAGGTAAATATCATGACAAATGTAAGTCAGCACCTTTCCATCATAACCATCAATGTAAACGGACTTAATTCTCCAATTAAGAGAAATAGACTGGCACAGTGGATTAGGAAACAAAATCCAACAATATGCTGTATACAAGGAACACACTTAACCCAAAAGGACACTCATAGGCTCAAAGTCAAAGGATGGAAAACAATACTACATGCCCCAGCACCTCAGAAAAAAGCAGGAGTAGCAATTCTGTTCTCAGACAGTCTCAACTTCAAACCAAGAATGATCAAACGACACAAAGAAGGCCACTATATAGTGGTCAGGGGAAAAATTCAAGAGCAAGAAGTAACATTAATAAATATTTATGCACCAAACACAGGAGCACCCAACTATGTAAGACAAATCTCAAGGGACATGAAAAACTCAATGTCTAAGAACACAATCTTAACAGGAGACCTTAATACACCATTATCTCAAAAAGATAGGTCAAGCAGACAAAAAATTAGAAAGGAAGTAGCAGAACTGAACCAGAGCTTGGAACAAATGGACCTGGTGGACATATACAGAGTGTTCCACCCAACCACAGTTGAATACACATTTTTTTCAGCTGCACATGGGTCATTTTTCAAAATAGACCACATACTAGTCCAGAGGTCATGCCTTAGTATATGCAAGAATATAGAAATTATCACTTGCATACTATCTGACCACAATGCAATGAAACTGGAAATAAATGACAAAAGAAACCAGAAAATCCCACTAAATTCATGGAAACTAAACAACACCCTACTCAGCAATCAATGGGTTGCAGAAGAAATTCAACAAGAAATTCAACAATATCTACATTCAGTGAAAATTCAAGTACAACTTACCGGAATTTATGTGATGCACTGAAGGCAGTTCTTAGAAGGAAAATAACAGCTATGAACTCACACATTAGGAAAACAGAAAGGGAACAAATTAGCACCCTAATGTTGAACCTCTGACAACTAGAAAAAGAAGAGCAAATGAAACCCAGAGCGCAAAGACAGGAAGAAATCATAAAGATTAGAGCAGAAATTAAATCAATTGAGATGAAAAAAACAGTTAAAAGAATACACAAATCAAAAAGTTGGTTCTTTAAAAAACTAAATAACGTTGGTAAGCCTCTTTCCAACCTCATCAAAAAGAGGCAAAAGAAAATTCAAGTACAAGTGATAAGGAATGAAAAGGGTGAAATCACCACAGACCCAGTGAAATTCAGAAGATTATCAATAGTTACTTCAAGAATCTTTACGCTCACAGAATAGAAATGGACAGATTCCTCAAAAGGTACAAATTACGAAAACTGAATCAAGAAGATATAACAACTCTCAATAAGCTGATAACAGCCAACGAAAAATGAAACGTAATAAAAAGCCTAACGCCAAGGAAAAGTCCAGGTTCTGATGGATTCACAGCTGAATTATACAAGAAATTTATAGAAGATATAGTTTCCACACTCCACAAACTATTCAATGAAGTTGAAAAGGAAAAAGCCCTCCTGAAATCATTTCTGGAGGCAAGTATAATACTGATTCCAAAACCAGGGAAAGACACAACCAAAAAGGAGAACTATAAGCCAATCTCCCTCATGAACATACATGCAAAAATACTCAACAAAATCCTGGCAAATAGAATACAGCTAATCATCAAGAAGATCATACACCATGAACAAGTAGGATTCATCCCAGGGATGCAAGGATGGTTCAATATTTGAAAATCTATAAATGTAATACACTATATTAATGGACTGAAATCTAAAAACCACATGATCATCTCAATTGGTGTAGAGAAGGCCTTTGACAAAGTCCAACACTCATTCATGTTCAAGGTCCTACAGAACATTGGAATAGATGGACTCTATCGTAACTTGATAAAAGCCATCTATGACAACCCAAAAGCTCATATAATCCTAAATGGGGAAAAACTGAAATCTGTTACTCTTAAATCAGGTAAAAGACAAGGATGTCCTCTATCACCCCTTCTATTCAATATAGTCTTGGTATCTTTAGCAACAGCCATTAGAAAAGAGGGAGAAATGAAGGGAATAAGAATAGGTAAAGAAGAAGTCAAATTATCACTATTTGCAGATGACATGTTACTTTACTTGGAAGACCCCAAAAATTCCAAAAAGAAACTACTAGAACTGATAAGGAAATTCAGTAGCATAGCAGGATACAAAATCAATACTCAAAAGTCAATAGCATTCCTCTACACAGATAACAAGCACACTGAAAGGGAAAAAATAGAAACAATAGCTTTTACAATAGCACTGAGGAAAATGAAATGCCTTGGGATTCACTTAACCGAGGAAGTCAAAGATCTTTTCATGAAAAATTACAACACCCTTAGAAAAGAGATAATAGAGGATTTCAGAAAATGGAAAGATATTCCATGCTCTTGGATAGGAAGAACCAACATCGTGAAGATGGCCATACTCCCAAAATTGCTGTACAGATTTAATGCAATTGTTATCAAACTGCCACCAACATACCTCCCAGACATAGAGAAATCAATCCTAGAATTTATTTTGAAGCACAAATGACCTAGAATAGCAAAGGCAATCTTGGCCAATCAAGAAAAGGCAGGAGGCATCACAATTCCTGATTTGAAATTATATTACAAAGCCACTGTGATAAAATCAACATGGTATTGGCAACAAAATAGACCTGAGGATCAGTGGAATAGATTAGAAGATGCAGAGGCATCTGCAAAAATACTCAGCCATCATATCTTTGACAAAGGGGCTACACAAGCTCACTGGAAGAAAGAGAGCCTCTTTAACAAATGGTGCAGGAAAACACGGCTTTCTACATGCCAAAAACTAAAACTTGACCCAGCTCTATCACCATGCACTAAGTTAAAGTCAAAATGGATTAAAGATCTAAACATTAAAACAGAAACACTCAATCTCCTAGAAAAGAAAGTAGGAGGAACTCTTGAAGACAAAGGGGTAGGTAAAGAGTTCATGGACAAACACATATTCACATGAGAAGCACTTGAAAGAATCCACAACTGGGATCAACTCTTCTTAAGGAGCTTCTGCATGCCAGAAGAAATTGTCAACAGAGTGAAAAGACAACCCACAAACTTTGAAAAAACACTAACTAATAAGCAATCAGACAGAGGACTACTGTCTAGAACATATAAAGAACAAAGATATAACAGGGCCCTCAAATTTAAAGACCCAATTCAGAAATGGGCATCTGAAATGAACACACACTTCTCAGAGGAAGAAATTAAAGTAGCAAATAAATATATGAAAAAATGCTCCACATCGTTAGCCATTCGTGAAATGCAAATGAAAACAACACTGAGATACCATCTCACTCCAGAAAGAATGGCTATCATAAGGAAATCAACCAACAACAGATGTTGAAGAGATTGTGGAGAAAAGGGAATACTTCTCCACTGCTGGTGGTAATGTAGACTGGTACAACCATTGGAGGTCATTGTGGAGACCGCTCAAAACAGTAGGACTAGAAATCCCATTCAAACCAGCTATCCCCCTACTGGGAATTTTACCAAAGGATCAGGATACATTGTATCATAGAGATATAAGTGTACCTATGTTTATAGCAGCGCAATGTGTGATAGCAAAATCTTGGAAACAACCAAGATGTCCATCACATGAGGAATGGCTGAAAAAGTTGTGGTATTTCTATATAATGGAGTATTACTCAGCTATTAAGAATGATAAGTTTGAAGCATTTATACTGAAGTGGATGCCACTTGAACATATACTCATAAGTGAAATAAACCAGACACACATGTGTAAATATCGTATAGTCTCCGTAGTATAAGAAGCAAAAAGCAGAAATACAAAAGGAAATGTACAACAACTAAAATCATTTGAGTGTGATAAGGCAAAGTGAATGGCATTTGCTGCAGGATACTAATCAGCTTTTCTTCTGGATCGTTAGCAACCTAAGTTCACAGATCAGAGTTGGAGAAATAGAAGAGCCACAAGGCCAGCTAACATTTTGGCTCTAGCTTTTCAAGGTCAGCGAAGACTCACGACATAGGAGAACATGTCCTGCAACATCATGAAACTCAGGTGAGCTCTAAACTTTCTGAACAAGGAGAGTATGGAGCCACTGAGGAAAGTGATTGAAGTTCTATAGTGTGCCTGCGGAGAGTCACATGGAGAAAAAACTTTCTCTCAGGCTCTCACAGAGAGCAAACTGGTCAAGCATTCACCATGACTCATCCACATGGATGACACAGACAAAGGAACTACAGAATAATGTACAGGACTCCAAGATAAACCCTGAGGGAACTTCACTGACCACATAAGAAACATAAAGTACATGTGTTGGTATATAAGTCTTGCTCTATCTAGGTCTTAACCATCCAGCAGAAAAATGTAAAAATGAAGTATACATCGTGAGGCCATAATATTAAGCTGAGCTGTAAATGGCTATGGTCGACAACTTCTTTCAATAACTCACTATTGTTGTGGAATGCTGAACTGTGTTGGATTTTGTTGTTGAGTTCAAGCACCTAAGTTAGTTGAATGACAATGGAGTGCCCACCTTTGACAGGTGTAGACAAAGGAAGGGGTATAGAAAGAAAAAATCATGATGTGTGTGTATGGACAGTACAGTTGGGATAGGTAACGCTTTGCTTCTACATAATCCTATGAGAGGCAAGATTTGCACTAATGCTGGTTGGACAGGATATTATGTCGGCTTCTAGTACTATGGTCATCCTCTTGGAAAATAATTATTGAATTTTTGATATAATTCAGGTATAAAAAATGAGATACATAAACAGCTACACTCTTTTAATTTACTGATAAGAAACATCTGCTATAATAATGTAAGTATAATATCATGTATGCACGTTGTATGATACTAAAGCTGTATGAAAACAGTTTGCAATGTATTAATTTATCAAATCTGTCTTCTTAAGGTGTCTTAAAACGATCTGATTCATATTTGTACTTCAATAAAATAAAAAAAAATACATTGTCACAGGATTCATTTCAATTCCAAAAGTTATATAAGCAGAAGGACATCAAGGAATGGGAACAACAAAAGACCAAATTCTGGCAGGATAAATGTTAAATCCCATAGTTCCATTTTTTGTATCCATGGTAATCTGCTGCAAGATGTAAATTCTAAACAGCTCTGTCCTTACAACACTTCTGGTGATTGTAGATACCATGAGTTTTGGTTGGGGCTTGCTTTTCTCTCTCCTTACAGTTTTCATCAGGATACCCACATCTCTAAACTTACACACACAAAAAACTTATGGGTCCTTTACTACACCTTCAGCTTCAACCTCAGAGCTTCACAAGCTTCCCCATCAGGGGCACACCACCTTGCCTCTTGTGCCTTCTTCTGGATAGAAACCTTTCTGACCCCATAACTCTTGCATTTGGCATGCACCTAAAGCCAGCAACACACAGCTAATACCAAGGTGCGTGGCCAGTTGGAGCAATAGCCAAGATTCCTTCTCTCTTGCTTGTAGGGGTAGAGTGTCTATACATCAAATCCTTAGGAACAACTTCTCTAGGCTACCACCATAGTGGAGCCTTCTGAGCCCTGACCAGAATCTCCCATCAAATACACCATCCAGTGTTCTCACTCTACTTTTTCAGCCAGCATCTCTAAATCTTTCTTAACTCTTAACCTTCCCACAAGTCAGTGCCAACGGCTACTAAACTATATGGTCAAGTACAATCATAGCAATGACTCTACTTCTGTTTTACTAAATTTTGTCTTAGTTACTTATTGCTGAGACAAAATACCCAATTCTTACCAGTTAAGGGATGAAAGATTTATTTGGCTCACAGTTTTTAGAGGTTTTAGCTCATAATCAGCTGGTTCCAAGGGAAGGTGGCATGGCAGACAAACATCAAAGATGTGAAACAGCCCATGGTGGAAAGTAGGAAGCAAAGCAACAATGGATGGCCACAGCTATTACTGTCTCATATCTTTTCTGTACTACTTAGGGCAGGTAGCTCTAATAGCCTTAATCTTAGAGCCCTTGGTCCTACCATTACACTATTAATCAGTGTAAGCCTCACACACTCTAGAGCCAGAAACCTCTGAAAAAGCCACACTTCTGACTCCAGTAGGCTTTAGGGGGCATTAAACACAAGCCATACCACCATGAATAGTGTTTCTGTGATTCTCTTTCTCCTATTCTCACTGGTATTGTTATGTTTTGTGTTTTTGATAGTTACTGTTCTAAATGAATAAGATACTGTATGATTTCATTCATACGTTGGAGCTAAAAGGTTGCTATCATAGTATAGGAAGTACACCAGTGGTTATCAGAGGAAGGACAGGGTGGAGTGGGAGCATGTATAAAAGATATTGACCTGTAGAGTGGCAGGAGATTTAACTTAAGTGTTCCTTAGTAGTCAGGATAGTATAGTTGACAACAACTAATTGCAAATTCCAAAATAGCTAGTAGAGAGAATTTTTAATGTTCTCAATATAAAGAAAAGTAATTGCTTGGGATGATAAATACTTCAGCTATAGTGATCTATTGATTAAATGTTATGTAATGTACATGTATATTAAACACATATTCATTATGTACATATATACATGCATTGGAATATCACATTATACTCCAAAAATATTTATAATTATTATTTTTCAATGAAAAGTTTAAACATAATATATTAGTGTGGTGGCACTGCCTGTAATCCCAGAACTCTCAGAGGTTGAGACAGAAGGATCTCATGTCAGAGCCCATTCTGGAAAACTTAGAGATAATAAGCTTGAAGGTTAAAAAGTAGAGTTGGGAATATTCCTCAGTGTAAAAGCTTTGAGTTCAGTCGACAATGTTGCAAAAGGAAAGAGACAGACAAATTCTTGAAAATTCCTGTATTTTTAAAAATAATTATTCATTTTAATGAGTAAAAAAGATAAAATTCCAATTAGACACTTTCAAAAACAGGTTAGTAGGGAGCTGTGGTGCTCCTTTGAGTTGGATGGACCTCACAGATCCGGCCCATGCCAGCCCTGTGAATTAGACTTTCCTTCTTGTTCTTGGGACCCTGCCCACTGCGCTGTCTTGGGAACTCTCCAACCATCCCATCCAGCCCAAGCTTAGGCAAAGCAAGTGTATGGGAGAGCTGCCATGATCCCCTGCCCTGGTTGGACTTCCCAGATCTAGCCCAGGCCAGCCACATGAGTGAGACCTTCTACCGCCTTCTTGGGACTCTTTCTGCTAGCTCTTGGAAACCATAGCTAGTGATAAGGTGATAAAAGACCTCTTAAAAAGTAGGATATGGAAAAAGATAATACATCACCTGCAAGATAATGCAAAGATGAACAACATGAGACTAATAGGCATCAATGAGAAAGACAGAGTCAATACAAATGACATAAAAAAAAATATGGGCAGAAGTAATGGAATACTTCTCAAATATGAGGAAGCAGTCTGACATTAAGGTAACAGAAGCATTCAAATTTCCAAATAACTTCAACCCAAGTAAAAACACACTGAGACATATAATATTCATTATCCCAGAAATACAGCACAAGAACAATATACTGAAAGCCACTAGAGAAAAGAAACGGATCAATTTTAAAGGAAAACTCATCAAAGAACAGCTGACTTCTGTTCACAAACCATGAAGGCAAGAAGAACATGGAGCAGAGTACTTCAAATCCTCTATGAAATATTGCAGCCTAGACTACTATACCCTGTAAAATTATCTTCCAAGCTTGATGGAGAAGTGAAATATTTCCGTGACAAAGGACGACTAAAGAATTTCATGATGACAAAGCCATCCCTACACAGACTACTAAAAGCTGTTCTGGAGAGGGACCAAAATGATCGGAACTCCACAAAGGAGAACAGAAGGAACCCGCTGAATATGACAAACAATTGAACATAGGAGAAAAAGGAAAAGCGAGTAAACAACAGTAGGTAAAGAACATGCCAATTGTAAGTCAATACTTTTCAGTTATAACCATTGATGTAAATGGATTCAATTCAACAATTAAAAGAAACAGACTGGCACAGTAGGTTAGAAAACAAACTCTAGCAATATGCTGTACACAAGAAAAACGTTGAATTCATGAAAAAATTCATAGGATGAAAGTCAAACGATGGAAAAGAATACTACATGATGCAGCACCTCAGAAAAAAGCAGGGTAGCAATCATGTTCTCATACAGTCTCAACTTCAAACCAAGAACCATCAAATGAAATAAAGAAGGCCACTGTATACTGGCTCAGGGAAAAATTCAAGAGGAAGAGGTAACACTCATAAGTATTTATGCACCAAACATGGGAGCACTCAACTATATAAGACAAATCTTAATGTACATGAAAAATTTAACACACACTACCACAATCTTAACAGGAGAACTTAATAGCCCCTTATACAAAAGATACAGGTCAAACAGACAAAAAATTAGCCAAGAAGTAGCAGAATTGAGCAAAAACTTGGAACAAATGAACTTAGTGCACATATACAGAGTGTTTCATCCAAAAACAACTGAATACAAAATTTTTTCAGCTACACTTGGGTCATTTTCTAAAATAGAACACTTGCTAGTCCATAGGTCATGCTTAAGTATATGCAAGAAAGCAGAAATTATGCCATGCACATTACCTACCACAGTGCAGTGTAACTAGAAACAAACAACAAAAGAAACCAGAAAAAAACCATAAATACATGGAAATTAAACAACACTATTCAGGAACCAATGGGTCACAGATGAAATTAAACAACAAATTGAACAATATCTACAATTCAATGAAAATTCAAGTACAACTTATCAGAACATAAGGGATGTGATAAAAGCAGTTCTCAGAAGGACATTTATAGCTATGAAGTCACACATTAGGAAAACAGAATGGGAATAAATGCCCTAATCTTGCACCTATAACATCTAGAAAAGGAAGAGCCCAAAGACACGAAGAAATCCTAAAGACTTGAGCAGAAATTTATTCAACTGAGATGAAGAATACAGTTCGAAGAATTAAGGAATCAAAAAGCTGGTTTTTGAAAGATTAAATGAAACACAAGCCCCTAGCTAACTTCATCAAAAAAGAGGAAGGAAAAAAATTCAAAGAAAAGTTATAAGGAATGAAAAGGATGTAATTATCACAGACCCAGTGGAAATTCCGAAGATTGTCAATAGCTACTTTGAGAATTTTTAATCTCATACAATAGAAGACAGAGAAGAAAAGGATAGATTCCTAGACAAGTACCAAGTACCAAAACTGAATCAAGAAGACATAACAACTCTCAATAACTCAACAACAGCCAAGGAAACAGGAAATGTGTAAAAAAAAAAAAAAAAAAAAAAAAAACTACCGACAAGGAAAAGTCCAGGTCCTTATGGATTCACAGAATTTTATAATAAATTTATGGAAGTTATAACCCCTATACTGCTGAAACTCTTCAATGAAATTGAAAAGGAAGCAGTCCTTCCAATATCATTCCTGCAGGCAAGTATTATACTGATTCCAAAACCAGGGAAAGACACAATTAATAAAGAGAACTATAGGCTAATCTCCCTCATGAACACAGATGCAAAAATCCTTAACAAAATCCTAGCAAATGGAATACAGCAAATCATTAAGAAGAATATAGACCATGTCCAGGTAGGATTCATCCCAGCGATGCAAGAATGGTTCAATATATGCCAATCTGTCAATGTAATACACTATATCAATACAGCCAAATCTAAAACCACATGATCATCTGAATTGATGTAGAAAAGGCTTTTGACAAAGTCCAACACACATTCATGTTGAAAGTCCTACAGAAAATTGGAAGAGATGGCCTCTACTTCAATCTTACCAAAGTCATCTATGACAACCCAAGGGCTAACATAATTCTAAATGGGGAAAAATTGAAATATTTTATTCTCAGATCTGTGAGTATGACAAGACAAGGATGTCCTCTATCACCCCTTCTATGCAATAGAGTTCTGGAATCATTAGCTAGAGCCATTAGACAAGAGAGAGAAATAAGAATAAGAATAGGAAAAGAAGTTAAATTATGATTATTTGCAGATGACATGATACTTTACTTGGAAGCACCAAACAACTCCACCAAGAAGGTACTAGAATTGATGCACAAATTCAGTAGTATAGCATGATACAAAGACAGTATCAAATAGTCGGTAGCATTTCTCTACACAGAGAGGGAAATTAGAGAAACAATTGAGAGGAAAATTAGAGAAACAATAACTTGTACAATAGCACCATGGAAAATGAAATATCTTGGAATTAATCTAACTAAGGAAATCAAAGATATTTTCAAGGAAAATACAGTACTCTGAAAAAAAAGATAATAGAGGATTTCAGAAAATGGAATGATATTCCCTGCTCATGGATAGGAAGAATCAACGTTGTGAAGATGGCCATATTCACAAAATTGCTGTACAGAATTAATGCAATCCTTATCAAATTACCAGCAACACATGTTACAAACCTAGAGAAATCATTCTTAAAATTTACTTGGAACAAGAAAAGATCTAGAATAGCAAAGGCTATCCTGGGCAGCAAAGAGAAGACAGGAGGCATTATAATTCCTGACTTGAAAATACACCACAAAGCTACAATGATAAAATCAACATGGTACTGGCAACAAAATTGACCTGAAGATCAATGGAATAGATTAGAAGACACTGAAGCCTCTATGAACACACTCAGCCACCTTATCTTCAACAATGGGGCCAAACATGCTTACTGGAAGAAAGATAGCCTGTTTAACAAATGGTGATGGAAAAACTGGCTCCATACATATCAAAAACTAAAACTTGACCCATGTCTATCACTATGGATGAAGCTAAAGTCAAAATGGATTAAAGATCTAAACACCAAAACAGAAACATTAAAATCTCCTTGAAGAGAAAGTCAGAAGAACTCTTGAAGACTTAGGAATCTGTAATGTGTTCATTAACAAAATTCCAATCAGACAGGCAACACTTGAATGAATTAACAATCGGGGCCTACTCTTATCAAGTAGTTTTGCACCTCAAAAGAAATTACCAAAAAAGTGAAACGACAACTCACAAACTTGGAAAAAACATCTTAACCAATAAGCACTCAGACAAAGGTCTTCTCTCTAGCATTTATAAAGAAATAAAAAATTTAGGGCCCAAAATTTAAAGGTTCAATCCAGATGAATACACACTTCTCAGAGGATGAAATTAAAGAAGTGAATAAATATATGAAAAAACGCTCCAAGTCAGTAGCCATCAAAGAGAGGCAAATTAAAACAATACTGAGATACAATCTCACCCCAGAAAGAATGGCTGCCATAAAGAAGTCACCCCGACAACAAATGTTGGAACGGCTGTGGGGAAAAAGAACCCTTCTCCACTGATAGTGGGAATGTAGACTGGTGCAACCAGTATGGATATCAGTGTGGAGACTCCTTAGAAAACTAGAACTGGAAATCCCATTCAAACCAGCTATCCTACTACTGGGAATTTTTCCAGAAGAACTCAAAACATCAAATCTTAGTGATATATGCATACCTATGTTTTAGCACACAATTTGTGATAACCACATCTTGGAAACAACCAAGATTCCCATCACCTGAGGAACAGATGAAAAAGATGTGGTACTTTTATACCTTGGAATAATATTCATCTATAACAAATGATAAACTCTAAGTCTTTATATATAATTGGATGCCCCTGTAAGATATATTCATAAGTGAAATAAACCAGACCCACATGTGTAAATGTCATATAGTCTTCCTAGTATAAGAACTCAAAGGAAGAAACAAAGCTCAGCGGTCTAGAGCGCCTCCCAGGGACCGCGGTTCGAGCCCCAGCACCACATGCCATGCCAGCCCCTCCCCACAGGGGAGGTGTGGGCTGAGCTCACACCCCACCCCCGCGAAAAAAGAATCCATGATGTGTAGCGAGACACTGTAATAAATAAAGGAATTTTTTAAAAAAAGGCATAATACAATTAAAAGGAAAGCAAGAACTTGAGGATTAGACAATGAAGAGAGGACAAGGAGAAAAGTTAAGGAAAATGGAAGGGGCAAAGTTATACAATTATACGCAAAATGTGAGTAAAGCAATGGTACTGAGAATCTTCAGCATGGTTTTGAAACTAGCAGTTAATTCGTAGGATACTCACCCTGACTAACTATATATGCTGATACCTGTGAACTAAGAAACTGCACTGAAGAAAGCAATATGCAATGGTAGGGTCATGCTTAGAATTCCTGTCATTCTGGTCTTCTAATGACATACTGTTTGTCATGACATACCAATTACTGCCATACTGTCTCTCACATAAATTTTTGTTTAAAAAAAGGGTAAGAAATGAAAACAAGAGACAAAAAATGTTACAAGTCTTTCTTGCTACAAGGCTGTATATTGTTAGATTTCTAAATTTCTGTGTAAAATATGTAAATGCTTATTCTTATATTTTCAATTTTTTATCTTTTTTCTTCATATTCTGAAGTGACTCAAAGTTTATCATATCAATAGTTGATGGAATATACCTGTTCCATGTTATATCAAAGATGTCTGATATCCAGACAATTAGAGAGTTTAGCCCAACTGCCTATGTTGCAGGATAATAATTATAAGCCTCTCTTTTGAAGGGTTAACAGCCTAAATTTACAGAACAAAAATTAGAGAAAAAGAAGTGCTGCACGACAGCCAACATTTTGGCCCTAGGCTTTCAAACTCAGTGAAGACTCAGGACATAGGAGAACATGTACTGCAACATCATGTAACTCAGTTGTGGCCAAAATATTTGGATCTAGCTGATTATAGGGCCACAGAGGAAAATGACTGATGATGTAGAGTGTACCTAAGGAGAGTCTCATGGAGAGGAAACATTCTCTCAGGCTTTCACAAAGGCAAATTGGTCAAGCAATGACCATAATTCATCCACATGGCTGACACTGACTAAGGATCTGCCAGCTGCGGTACGGGGTTTCAGGATAGATCCTGAGGGGATTTGACTGAGGTTATCAGAAACAAAAGTTACACTTCTTGTTATATAGGTCTTGCTTTATCTTGGTCTTAACCATCCATTAGAAAAGTATAAAAATGAAGTATAAAAAGTAAAGCCATATTAATATATTGAGTAGTAAAAGGCTCGTCAACAAAGTTGGACATTGCCAGTCTTATGGAAAACCCACTACTACTGTGGACTACTGGACTATATCGGAATATTTTGCCGAATTCGTGCACCTACAGTATTGAAAAGACAATGGAATGCCCTTCTCTGACAAAATTAACCAAAAATGTGGGATAGAAATGAATGACCTGTTTGTAGTTGTATACTCAAAATAGAATAGAATAAACTATTCTCTTAATTCAGTGAATAGAGAGGTTTGTTCTAATAGTATTTGAGACAGGATACTATGTCTGTATCTTGTACAATGAATAACTACTAAGACAACAATATACAATGTATTGACTATTGAAAATGTGCTAATAATTGGTTGTGAAACTGTCTCATTGCTATTTGTTTCTCTATAAAAATATTTTAAATAACAGGTTAGTAGGACATTTACAGTAATTTATAAATTACATATTGTTTTCCTCATAGTATTTATTTAGATGACAAGACACAATGTTTTTCCCTCTGTGAAACAACTTTTAAATCACTGAGAGACTGTGGACAAACCATAGTAGCACTTTCATTGATGAGTTTAATTCTTTCCATAATTTTGGTCATGGATCAAATTGGAAAGGAACAAAATCAAATTTCCACATAAGGTCAACACTGAATCTTAACACTATTAGTACAAGTCTTTCTACTCATTGAACTAAGAGAAAGAAGCTGTATGTCTATCTTAACTATCTTGTGTGTTTATAAATTATATATATAATTACAAAACTGTCCTTTATTTATATACTCTTTTTTGTTTTGTCAGAGGTGGGTGTTCTGTTGCTGTTAGAGAAGCTGTGTTTGGCGAAGTCTTTAAAGAGTCTTTCCATACTTGATTGCAGTTCAAATACTGTGGATACCCCAATTCATCAAAATAACCCAATACTGTCTGATAGCTCATAATATTAGTGAGTTAACAGCACGACTAGAAATTGTCAGAAGTGGTTAAATTGAGCCTTTTACAGCTCAATATGTTAATACAGCTTTGCTTTTTGTACCTCATGGTTATACTTCTCCGTTGGATGGTTAAGATCAAGTTAAAGCAAGACCTACATAACTAGAAACATAACTTTTGCTATCTGATTAAGTTAGTCAAATCCCCTCAAGATTTACCTGGAACCAGGCACAGCACCTTGCAGTTCTTGTCAGTGTGAGACATCTGGATGAGTCACAGTCATTGCTTGACCAATTTGCTCTCTGTGAAAGTCTGAGAGAATTTTCTCTCCCTAGGTGACTCTCCTTAGGTGCACTATGCATCATCGATCACTTTCCTCTGTGGCTCCATAATCTCCTTGATCAGAAAATTTGGGATACTACTTGGTTACAGGATTTCACAGCAGAGGTTATCTGCTGTCCTGAGTCTTCAATTACCTTAAAGAGCTAAGGCCGAAATATTGGCTGTGTTTTTAGCCCATCAATCTGTCTAATTTTTGGTCTAGAAACTTTAGTTGTTAAACATCCAGAAGAGAAGCTTACCTATGTGTTTTATTTTTTTTTATTAATTTTTTGAGAAACAAATAGCAATGAGGCAGTTTCAAGACCAATTAGTAGGCCAGTTTCAATAATTGATACATTGCACACTGTTGTCGTCATAGTAGTTACTTATTGTACAAGATGCAGACATGATATCCTGTCCAAACACTATTAGTACAAATCTTTCTTCTCATTGAATTAAGAAAAAGTAGCTGTATATCTACTATAACTATTTTGAATGTACAGATACAAAATGGTCCTTCATTTCTATCCCCTTTTTTGTTTAGTTTTGTCGGAGATGAGTACTCCATTGCCATTTAAATATTGTAGGTGTGTGAATTCAGCAAAACAATACAATGTAGTCCAGTACTCCATAATATAGTAGGACTAATGTCAGAAGTTGTTTACTTGAGCTTTTTACAGCTCAGTATATTAATATGGCTTTGTTGTTTATACCTTGTTTTTATATTTTCTGCTGGATGGTTAAGATCAAGATAAAGCAAGACCTATATAACAAGAAATATAACTTTTGTTTCTGATAAGGTCAGTTAAATCCCCCCAGGACTTAACCTGAAACCATGTACTGCAGTTTGTAGGTCCTTTGTCAGTGTCAGTCATGTGGATGAGTCATTGTCATTTCTTGACAAATTTGCTTTCTGGGAGAGCCTGAGAGAATGTTTTCTCTCCATTTGACTCTCCTTAGGTACATTCTACCTCGTCAATCGCTTCCCTCTGTGGCCTCATTATCTCCTTGATCAGAATTCTCACCCTGACTGTATATGCTGATACCTGTGAACTAAGCAACTGCATTGACGATAGCAATGTATAATCCTAGGGTAATGCTTCGAATGCCTGTCCTTCTGGTGTTCTAAATATATACTGCGGGCCAGGGAGATGGTTCAGTGGAATAATTGCTTACCTGGAAAGTGCAAGGGCCTGAGTTCAATCCCCTGTTCCACCAAAAAAATAAACAAACAAATAAATAAATAAATATATACTGCTTGTCATGTCATACCAATTACTGCTATACTATCCCTCAAGTAAATGTTTGTTTAAATAAAGGGTAACAAATGAAAACAAGAGACAAGAAAACAATGTCATAGGACTGTCCTGCTACAATGCTGTATATGATTAGATTTCTAAATTTCTGTGCAAAAATATGTAATTTTTTATTTCTATTTTTTAATTTTTTCTTCATATTTTGTATGGATTTAAAGTTTAACATGTCGATACTTGATGTAAAATACCTGTTCCATGTTATGTCTAAAATGTTTGATGTTCAGATGGATAGTGATGTTAAGTTCTGCTGCCTGTTACAGGGTAATAATATCATTCAGCTTCTCTTCTGAAGGGTTTACAACTTAAGTTTGCAGACAAAAATTAGAGATAATGAAGGTCTGCCCCTAGCCCTTTAAGGTCAGTTAGGACTCAGGACATAAAAGAACCTTTACTGTAACATCCTGTAACTCAGTAATGTTCTTTGTTGTGTAAAATGGCAATGTTTGATTTTTATCCAGCACTTAAAACCATGAAATGGCAAAAAATGTAGCCAAAAAAGGTAAAATCCTTAGGGGAAAAGATGAAATTGTGCAAATCCTTTGTGAAAACAACTTTTAAATCTCTCAGAGACTGTGGACAAACCATAGTGGCACCTTGGTTCATGAATTTAATTCTTTCCACAATTCTGGTCGTGAACCAAATTGGAAAAGAACAAAAGCAAATTGCCCCATAAAGTCAACATTGAATTTAATCATTAAATTTGATTTGATTCTTGTCCAATTTGGTTTGTGACCAGAACTGTGGAAATAATTAAGTTTGTGAATTGAGGTGCCACTCTATCCTGTCACACGCATGATTGGACTCAACATTCCATGGACATCGATTCTCTTACAGTGAAACAGTAAGTTTGTCATGAGCCTTGTACACACACTACTTAGAATCAGAGTAATTGATTTTCAGATAAACAACTAAAAGAATTGCCACAGAAATCTGAAGTGAAAGAATAATTGAGGGATATCAATTATATTCATATAAATAAATCTATAGTAATTACAGCATTAAAAATAAGACTATATGTAAACAAAGAGAAACTTAATAGAATTTCATAGACAACTGAGAAATTCACCCATAGAGAATCTAGAAATTCACATTAAAGTACCACTTCGGATTTCTAAAGCCTGGGTAAAATGGGATATGTGAGGATCAATATGTGAAAAAGCTGTTTCTCTAAGTCAGAGTGAAAATATGTGTATTTAAATAAATGATTTGTGGATATTTAAATATTTATATGACACATATTATATTTGTTTTTTATCCCTTTTCTTGCATTATAATACATTTCTAAAAGGTATGCAAGATTAACTATAAAAAGGAAATTACAACAATACTGGAAGAGAATTTGAAAGTTTTCTCACTAAGGGAAAAGTTTTGTTTCAAGCATGGCGTAGAAACTTGAAAGGGCAATCCTAAAAGGTTTCATTACAAAAAAGTCAAATGTTTCTATTAAAATTTCCTATGTGCCAATTACAAATACCGTTACGCACTTTAGAGATCACTTTATCTGAATAAGTACTGCTACATTTGTTAATAGCAAAAGATAGTTGAATGGAAAAGAGTTCTTATTAAGTTGATGATTAAGTGCTAGCTATATAAACAAGTATGTAGCATTACAGTTTTTGTTTTAGCTTAGCTTTTTTAGGTTTATTTACCTGATTTAGACAGGTATGCTGAAAATGAGGAACAGGATTATCAGTGTTGTAAATACAGGCTTGTGACATATGTCTTACAGGACCATAGCAGACTCTCTTGGGTTCCACTGTAGTGATGCTTCATGAAGTAAAGTGTGGTAATTTCTAGTTATTAGGAAAAGGGGATGGAGAACTCTGGGGTACTTTAATTGTTCCATTATGTCTCAAAATAAATATTCATTGCATTATGTGGCTATTTTCTGTTGGGTTGCTGGGCAGGTGGGTAATATTTATGAACCCTGATCTTAAGGAATTTTCAGACTCTCCAAAAGATAATGTATCAATTTCAGTCAGAGGCAACTACACAATATGAAATGATGCAAATGGACTAAGTCCATTTGAGATCAGGGTGTCTTCTCCCAGATAACTCTCACGAAGAGATTGTGACATTGGTTGTTTCTTAAAGAACTGGTAGTTGAAAATAGCCAGCAAATGTATGTCACTTCTTAAATACATGCTTGACAATGTTTTCCTAAATTCTACACTCAGTAACAGTTGCATTGAGTTTCTGATGAAAGTTGTATTCACTAGTTTTTTTTTTTTTGATAACAATAATGTAGAGGGACACATTTAATCCTAGCATCCCATAGTTCATCTCTTCAAATTTTTTTCTCAAGTCATTACTGAGTGAACACAAGGAATTGAGTAAAATAATGCATTTTGAGGATCTAGTCTCTTTTAGTATGGTCAGAGAGTTAGCTGTTATTTGATAAAAGAGTTTTTATTTAGGTGAGTTAGTCCAAAGTTAACACCAATATGTTTTACCAAGTTTTCTCAGTTATAAGGACTGTTGACATCCTTTGAAACCAATTCGCTTTCTCAGTAACTTCTGCTGCTTGATCCTCTACAGCACAAGGGCAAACAGCTTGAAGGTGAAGAGCATTCTAGGTAGTATTGTCAAAGCAAAACACTAAGCTGGTATGTGTCTTGTCTGTGGAAACAAATCTACCATAGATCATAAAATTCAACCTGTAACAACAATCACCAATCTTTAATAAATTGCCAACTGGTCTGAAAACCTGTTCAAATATTTCGTACCACCCACAAAAGCAGTTGCAATAAACTGCTTGGTTGTAAAAATCATGTAACACATAATTATTGGCATTATCATGCTCATTTGTTCTCTCCTCTCTTTTTGGAAACAAAAAAAAAAAATCCTTGGTTTGAAAAAACAACTTTCCAGTGGCATTTCCTTTCTGAATTGTGATGTGGATTTTAAGTAAAAAAGAAACTTGTGTAGTGATACAAATGAAATTGGATCTTTTTAAAAATAAGAAATCCTAAACTATAATTTAAAATGAGTCAGTGTTGATTAATATAATAATCATTTTCATGGGGATTTACTGCAACTTGTATAGAAAAGCCACTCATAAAAGTGGTGTGGTTTGTCAATGTTTTAGATTAATTTTTAGTAAGAGAAATAACTTGGAAACTGTAAACATATGCAAGAGGAATTTGAATTTGAAAGGAGGAACAGAAGTCCTGGCTTAGTTCTACTGGCCATGGCTTTAATTTCCAAAGGCCTACGGAACATTCATGTGCTCTGGGTGCTACAAGAAATGGATATTCCAGCACTTAGCCTGACCTCACCACTGCGCCTGCCCAGGTAATGGGTATTTTGTTTTTGAAATTCTGAAATGAGTAAGGAATAGATTCTAGTCCACAAGCCACAGTCAACAATTTTGTCATCTCCGCCAAGTATTTGAAATATGTAGGAAAAATAATGAGCTTCCTATTTTCAGTAATTTTAGCAAAACTTTAATCCATGTAATACACCTTTAATGGGACTTCTGTTGCATAATGGGAGACTTTGCTTTACTGATAGTCACTGACCTCAGGAAACCAAGTATAGTTGATGAGAACTGCTCACTATCTGAATAGTAATCTATTTTCAGAGTTCCTCTGTTCAGGAGCTCAACATCTGAGGCCAATAATGTTATTTTCTTGACACTTTATGTATAAGCTATATTAAAACCTCAGGGCATTTCTGTAAAGGATAAAAGTGAGGATTTTGTTGATGGCAAATGAGTGACCAAGATGAAGTGGAAAACCTATATGAAGGCAAGTTGTAATGCTGCCCCACAGCGTCTAAAAAAAATCCATCAATCAAAGAGCAAGGGGAGCTCTTACCAATGGGGACACAAAATCTACCAGGTGCAGCAAAAAGTGTGAAAAACACATAACACCTTCTAAAGGACCTTCAAATTAATTTCGTCTGCTAAGCTCTGTGAGCCCACATTATATAGTTTCTCTTTATGAGGGGTTGCAACCATTGTATACCTTGACTATGTAGAAAAAATGTTGACTGACTCGCCAAAGACTCTGGAGGAGCCTGTTTAGAATTTTAACTTAGATATGGCAACTTCTTTACTCTCTTTCCACAAATCATCTTTTGACTTTTCCTAGTATCCCATGAACTGCTTGAGTAAGGAACTGTGTTCCAGTTTTGAAGAAGAGCAGGTCCCATCCTGGCACACCAGGAACTACCCTGATGTCACAGGATGCTCAGATGTTGGTTGAAGATCTGGATGGTAAATACTTGTAGGCCATCTGATAAGGACCGAATGATGATAGTGCAGCACATTGCTGTAATAGCTTGGTGTGTGTGTGTGTGTGTGTGTGTGTGTGTGTGTGTGTGTGTACATCTGGCGGATGCTCCTCAATATGCACATCTCTATCCATCCCACCTTGTTATCTATTCTACACATTCAACCTTTCAGATGTCTATTCTGCTAGTCTACATCTTTCTGATGACTACTTTATTAATTTATACCTCTAGCTATAATGATTCATTATGGAATTGTTAGGACAGATTAATGAGGGGATAAGTGTAAGAAGAATTTGGAATAGGGGTGATGGAGATAGAGACAAAGACAAAGAGAAACAGAAGGAATGAGAGTTAGAGACAAAGAGAGACAGAGAAAACTGTGTGTGTGTGTGTGTGTATATGTGTGTGTGTGTGTGTGTGTTTACGAGCACTGTACTCAAAGGGCAACCCACGCACAGATTCTAAACCAGTAACAATGGAAGGGAAACACACCCACCAACTTATTTGCCTCCACTCCCATTTTACCACTGGAAGATCAAAGAGATGTTTTTTCTTTAGTCTAACTGATAAACCAGCCTCACAGTCATTGCCTTTGTTGGCATGGACAGAACAGAGAGATATAGACATCTACTTCTCTTCGATGACATTCAAGAGGTCCATATTAGATCACTCTGAAACCCCTTGAGCTCTGGACCTTTATAATGCAGTGAATACATTTTCTCATTAGGTAAACCAGTTTGAGTTGTATTTCTATTCTTGCAATTGAAATAGTAACTGATATTTGAATGCTCTTATCTTATTGATTCTTGAGGTCTGTGTGCTGACTGGTCACTTCCCTGATGGATCCCATTTTGTCTGTACCCTTCTTGGTCCCCTAGGATGAAGACCTACGTGTTTTTAATCCCAACGCTCTCTGATTTCCAAGTTCTTTTAGTCAGCAGAGAAGGAACCAGGAGGATTCAGGAGGACACAACATGGGTTCATGATGATTCTGGTCTTCCATGAACAGGATTCCTGTAGAGTGACCTTCCTCTTTGCCTCATGCCACTCTTTCCTTCCCTCTCTCTTAAGCTGCCAAGGTAACACTTCTGTTGCCAGCCTTTGGCCACCTACAAATCCACTGTCCATTCCTTTAAGTTTGTCCATTTTTCTGGAAGTGGTCTGTTTAATAAAGCTTTCATTTGAGTTACTTATAGAGAGTTCTGTTTTCTTTCAGAAATTTAAATACTTCTGTCTATCTATTGCCCTTCCCTCTTGTTTTTGCTTGTTTGCTCCTAAAAAATTCCCCACACTAAGAGTTAGCTATAAGCTATAACTAGAGAAAAAATATCTCTTCGATCTCCTAATGGTAAGCTTATGCTCATGTCCCAGGCCTTGGGAACAGTGAAGCCATGGACAGAAGGTATTTCCAAATTCACTCTAGCTCAATTAATGGAGCAGTGAGCACCCACCCTTTGTAAGTCAGGGTGGCAGATCTTGTAGCCCAGAGAAAGATGAGCCAAATCTATAGCTGTAAGCAACATTTTGGAGCAAAGATTGGAGTTTGGTAGGTAAGGATCTGATGGCTTTTTCCTTTTGCTTATGGATCAACTTTGTATAAGTGAGAGGTCAGTGAGATTGTCATGAATATTAAATGATTTGTGGAACACACAGTCTCTTTCATAACCATCATCTTTGCCATGATTGAGAGAATGGTGGATGATATATCACAGTAAAACTTTATTTACAAAATCAGGAGGTGGACTCTGGTTTTCTGACCTTTGTGTCAGTTTATTTTATTTGTGGCCTTCAAACATGGTAATAAAGTTTGAGTCTTCTGGACAATTTCAGAAGAAAATGGTTTTTGAGAAATGTTTTCATTGCTCCAGGTGACTGCTTCATGTGACCACAAATCTAGGTAGATAAGTTTTGACTTTTTTTTTTTTTTTTTTTTTTTTTGTGGAACCAGGGATTGAACTCAGGCCCTTGCACTTGCCAGGTAAGTTCTAATTCTACGTAGCCATCTCCCAGCCCTAGGAAGATGAGTTTTATGTTTAATGGAAGATTTTTTTTTCTCTCCAAGCAGTGAGCCACAGCACAATGTTAGCAGAATAGAAGCTTGTCCTAGTTTCCTGTCTGGAGCCTGTGGAGCATTTCTAGATCTAGGGAAAGGTATGGGGTTGAAAAATTCTTCTCTATTCCTTCTTATTTTATGTCAAGTCTGGGCATGAACTCTTGGTGTGGCCTTTGAGACTTGTGGAAGTTTAGGTTAACAAGCAGCTCTGAAATCTCTTGTAGAACCATGTCTCACATGCAACTTCTTGGATTTTCTAGATCAGAAATCCCTTTCCTTTGAGTTTTTTTTCCACACAATTTTTCTTTATAGTAGCCTTGAAATTGCAATATGCTGTGTGTGGTAGCTCTCAGTGTGCACTGTCTCTGCCCCAGGTAGCAAAGGTCACAGGCACATAGATTTGGTTCATCTTCCTCTGGGCTACAAGATCCAGCACCCTGACTTACAAAGGGTGGGTGCTCACTGCTCCATTAATTGAGCTAGAGTGAATTTGGAAATACCTTCTATCCATGGCTTCACTGTTCCCAAAGCCTGAGACATGGGTATGAATAGAGCATTATACCATGTATCTAAAAGTTATGCATCATGAGATTCTCTCTGTCTGTCTGTCTGTCTCTCTCTCTCTCTCTTGTGGCCTACTGTGTGACTTGGGATTTCTAGGTCCCCTAAGTACCTTCTAGATTTACACCATAAATAGACAAGGAGAACAGAACAGATTCTTAGGGAACTGGTCTGATAGATACCCACTTTGGGCAATGGAGGGTGGCACTCTCTCACCTTGCTGCTCTTCCAAGACAGAGGTAGGATTTTCCTTTCCTTTCATCTCCCTTCACCTCTGGCTTATATTTCCACATAACTTCTTAAACTTACTTCCCCTGATGTGGGGTTCTGCTATCTTCATGCCACCCTTTCCCATAATCCTTGTTCATTCGAACAGTTACTAAACCTTCTAAAATCTTTAGTACAGATAAGAAAAAACAAGCATCATCTTATTCAGAATTTGTGAGATCCGGCACGCATAGAACAGGGAACCTGTTGGCCACACTGGTGGTGGTTATGGGGGATGGAGGATGCCGTGTGTATCTTCAGTTGTGGTTAGCATGTATCTATCAGTGGCCAGATTACCAGCAGGAATGCTAAGATAAACATGGCTAGAATCCAAACTCCATCATCCCCTATTCAGTTGACTGGGATGAAAACCAAAACTTACTTGTATAACAAGTTCCCAAGTGATTCCCGTATTTGAGAATGGATGTATATGATTGTACAGTGACTGGAGACCCCTAAATGAACACATTCTCATAATTCCACAGATATGCAATGGGTTACCCTAGCTGGCACTGGCCCCAAGATATTGTTGGAAACTTGATCTTTAGTAGCTGGGAAAACATTTAAAGCTGCAAGCAATTTCTAGTCCCTAAGGATAGGAACACGAATTTACCTCAGAGGCAAATTGTTGCTTTTAGTCTGGGAAAACCACTTGAGTATGCCATTTATTTTAAAAAATGTAAATCAAATATTCGCCCACTGTTCTAGAGGGAAATGGGAAGTCAGTATGAACTCGAGCACAAATGTTTTAGACTGAGAACTTCACTGTTCTATATTATAGCATGAATTTTGGGGAAAGAATGAGCCAAGGTTCTGTCTGATGGACATAGTTGTCTGGCCGGGGGGAGTACGTGTTCCAGCATTTGTCTGGTTTTCAGAGCACTTTGTTCTAAGCTCTCTGGTGCGTGTTTGTTTGTGGAGAGTTTTTCCAGAACTCCAGAGCTGAAACCTGAGACCTTAGAAAAGAAGACAGTGAATAGAACCACAGCCCCCGCTGAGCACTTGGTATGTCTCAGAGTTACTTCTGTCAGAAGAACCCAAGAAGAACTGAGGTTTATTATTCTCTGAGGTAGTTTTTCTGCTTGGAGAATGATACCTCTGCAGAAAAGGAACAGTACAATTATTCATCTATCTAGGAAAATGGTAATGTTCTGCCTTACTGAAGGGAGCAACTGATATTGGGCTGAGGGCTGGAATTCTCTGTCAGGGTCTATGGATGAGTAGGTAGACTTAGAAGGCAAGACCACTGACTCCTTGGAGGACCACAGTTGATGGAAGGAGGAAGAGATGGCAGGAGGTGAGAGCTAAACTGTGGATGGCACATACACTGGGGAAAAACATCCATAAAGAGAGCTTGGGCACAGTAGTTTCCAAATCTTACCAATTCATGTCCAAGATGATACCTTTTTTCTTTAATATTGGGTAAACTATTGTTCTAAGTTAGAGCATAGTTACTATTGGCACATAAATATTTAAAGAAAAAATGATAACAGGTTGGAACTAATTATCAAAGAGAGGGCAGGGTTCAGGTTCAAGGTCAGTTCTCAAGGACAATAGTTGTCTCTCTAGTGTAAAGTCCCACAAGGATGACCACAAACAGGCATCAGAAGAATAGCAGAGGAAAACTCAGGGACAAAGTGGTACTGAGGTCAGAGGAGAACATGAGTAAATACGCTTATGGTAGGTTGGATCTTAAGATAAACCATGATTGTAAATCCCTGGTGTGCAATGCTAGACAGTGGAGTTACAAATGGAGTACAGTTGGACAGTTGGACTAGATAGAGAAAATTTGGAAGCAGAAAATTATACATCAATGTGCTTCCTAAACATCCAAAACCTGTAGAAAAAGTTATTTTTCATTAATATGAAAAAGTAATTGAAGTCTTCATAACAAGTATGTTTGTTCAAAACTATCAGCAAGAAATGCAACTTTTTTTTTCTTTTTCTTTCTTTTGTATTTTGTGTAGGGTCTCACTATGCAGCTCAAACTCATAATGATTATCCTGTTTTCAGCCTACCCAGCGCTGGGATTGCAGGCATGTGCCACCTCACCTGGACTCAATTGCTGGCTCAGTGTGAACCAGGGTGGGGCCTACACAGCATGTGGTGCTAGGGACTGAACCCTGGTCCCTGCACATGCTTAAGCAGGCTCTTAGTCCACCAAGCTACCTCACTAGCCCTCGAAATGCAACTCTTTACCTTTTGATTTAGATAGAAATAAAGTCCTCCTCTAATTAACCAATATGATTTCCATCAACTTCATTAATTTTCTGTGGCACATACACAAAAATCTTAAACATCAAAGGAAATAAAGCCAAGTTAGAACAACATATGACATTCAGTAGGTGAATGAGGACATTAAAGGAGATCAGTTTTCCTGTAATGTACCTGAGGGTTTCAAAAATAGTAATCAGATATCAACTTGGAACCAGATTCTTCCACGTTCCACCCTGGCTCTGTGGGACCAGAGCTGCAGACCAAGACCATCCAGTATGAGGACCATCTCAACTTTAGCCAAAGTAAGCCTATCTGTGCAAAGGACCAACACAATTTGGGGAGAAAAAGCCACACTTTAACACATGCTGATTCAGATATAAACTTATTGAATTTATATTTAATATATCAAAAAGTTTAATCAGGGGCAGCACAGGGTTAGGGCAGAGACTTATGCTGACAACTAGTAACTCACTCTGGGATAGATGAGGCTTACACAGGAAATGGTTTTGGACTGCCTAACAAGGAGGATTTTTATTCAAAGGTTTTTGTGTGTCCTTTGGCTTCTTGATCTTTCAGAACTCATCTTCAACATTTTGATGAAGGCAGAGGTCATTTGCTTTAATAATTGTTCTTTAATCAGGAATTATACTCATCTTGTATTTCAAGGTTCCTATGACTAAATCTTGATCCCTTACATAGAAAAGTTGACACTCTTTGTTGAATTGCTCCATGTCTTAAGTCTTAATGTCTACTTTGAAAAAATTCATATTTTGTTTAGACTATGACACATTTACAAATGTTTTACCTTATTAGTGTGACAATAAAGGGCATTATTATTTATGGAATATGTTATGGACTAATTGGCTTTGGACATAATTATATAGTCAAGTATTTCTTGACTATGATTTTTCCTGGTTGCATAATTTCCCTTATGAAAATCCACTAGTATACAATTATCTTTTAACCACATCTTTTCTAGTAGAGATTTCAGGGAGTTTTACCAGTATTTTCCTCACTATATCCAGCCTCTCCTTTGAACAAAGGAGACAGAGAGAAATACATAGTGAAGTAGTTTGTCCAAAGTTACATGGTGCGTCAGCCTCAGTGTTGAGATCTTCTTGGGCTCTGGGTTCTCATCTAGGGTGTATTGCTCTGTCCATAAAACCTCTCCCACACCAAGAGTACTTAGCCGTTCAGGGGTCAGTATTCTCTATGGAGAAGCCACTGTTTCTATAACAGCAGAAAATAACTATAGAAGCAACTCAGCAACACCTGAGACCTGAAGGCAGCTGAAGACTGGAAAGATCCTTGGCTTTGCTGGAAATTTTAAAACAAAATATTTAGCATTTGCAAAATGCAGTGCAGATTTTTCCTCCTTAGTTTTAAAGATCCTGCATCTCAAATGCCATCAAATAGCTCTGATTCACTTTTTCTTGTATCATCAGAACAGGGGTTTTCTAAGGGCCATTTTGCTACCACATATTTGGATAAGTCTTAAAAGGTTATTTTGAAGAGCTTTTATTTGAAGTTAGTGAATTGTTTTCTTTTCCAAAATATGAGTTTAAATCAGCACAGATAATTGATTAGATTTGTAAAGATTCTCATCATGAAGACACATCATATATTTATATATTGTGCAATTTGATCTTTATAGTTGTAAGCAAAGTGCCAACTGTTTAATAAGTCTGGAAAGAAAATAATAGAAAAGAGCTTCAGGGACCTCAAAGTTAGAGGGAGAATTTAATACATTTCTACAAACAGCCATTGGGCCCCTGCTTTTCAAAGCCTTAAACCTTGTATTTGAATATATAAAGCACGACCTTTGCTTTCAAGGAGTTTATCTTTGAATAAGGGAGAAAGAAACTCACAAAAAGATAATAAAAGCTGTACTGGGTACAAAGTACTATAAAAGTTTAGAAGTGAGAGAAATCACTTTATAGGAGATAAGAAAGGCTTCATGGCTTGCACTACCTTTGAACTGCCCAGTGGTATGAAGCACTGCCCAGGGAGAGGAGGGCCTGGGCACTCATTCATGTGGGCAAAAGGAAAATGAATCTAATTTGGGAAACAGTGATTGGTCTGGTGAGACCCAGGCTCAGGCCTTCCATCTTCATAATGCATTAGAAAAATGCTTACAAAACGTTAAGTGGAGATAAGAAATTGCAATGTACCAGGTATAGAGATCCTTGTCATCTTTTAACAGCCTCCAGTTTATAGCTAATAGATAAGGGGATTTTCACAGGGCATGACAAAGGACAAAATGGCCGGTTGAACTTTAGGGTTTGGTGACCTGATGGACACCAATTTATATGTAGGTAACCAGTGGCATAGCCTTGAGTTCCATGCTTTGCCCCTGGATCTGAGCCTGCCTACAGCTTTAAGCAGGAACCTTTGCCTATGTATGTGGGAAAAGTTTCTATTGTTTAACCACAGGCAAAAATATCAGTTTGTCTAGAATATTTGTACTTCCTGGTTAAAACATTCTTTCTTGGCAAGGCTTTATTAATCAACTGTAGGGGATTTATCATTATAATGCATTATAATTTCAGTCAGAGGAATTGCCTTCTCATAGATAGAAAAATTTTCCATTAAGTGCTGGGAAGATTTCTGACTCCATTGTAATGCAAAAATAAAAAAAATAAATGAAGCTTTACCAACATGTCCACGTCCATGTTGGATGTGAGAGATTCAACCTCAGGTATCTGCTGGCAGGAAGACTTATTGTAGTTTAGATGTTAAATGAATTTATACATTGTGTGTCTATAATCTGTCATCTCAGGTCATTACATTTTATTGCATCACAAATATCATACATTCCTGCCAATTAATGAATGGAAGATCCTCCTGGTAACAAGCCCAAGTGGAAAGGATAAACAAGCACAGAGTCCTCCGACTTCCTCAAACCCTTCTGTCACACAATGATGTTAAAAGCAGGACAGTCTATTCTGACCTAGGAAATGATCAAAATGCAGTACATGTTTAAACTAAAAATTTTATTGTAGCAGATGCATTGCCATGAATCATCCTCAAGATGTTTCCCCTTCTGTCTCACACACTCATCCCATCATTCTTGCCATTTTTGGGAGCAGTTCTAGCTGTCCTCTTCCGTGAGTGTCTTTAGTTACACTGCATCCATATCCTGAATCCATTCAAATGTTTACCTGTCATGGGGAAACATTTTTGGGAAAGACTTTGGGGAAGAACTAGAAGTTACATATACCAGATCCAGGGAATAGGGTGGATGGGGACACATGTTTCACGCTTTTATGAGCCAGCCTTTCTTTTTGATGGCACCCAGAAGCAGTATTCACTGTATTTTGATCGCACCTTGTGAAGAAACTCAAAGAGAACTTCTGAACCTGCTTAAGAAAGAGGGAAGAATGATGGCATAAGTGTGTTTGAAAGGAGAGGGAATATATAGAAGGGAACTAATGTCAAAATGTGCTGTTTTTAAATTTAAAAAGTCGCCATGTTTTTCAATCATCCTATTTATGTATATAAGTATTTTGTAACATACATAATTATAGGTATATATTTACTAATAATTTTAGACAGATTTTCTAAACAGTATTAAAGAAAAAATATATATATTCTTCCCTGAATATTGTGCTCTGAGATATAATAGCCATAAGTATAACATATAAACAAGAAGATAAATACTAGCATATGCACTTGCCCTGTTGAAGACCACTTAGTGAAAGGATTTCTTCCTCATGTTCAGTACCTAGTAGGATAAAGAGCATCCCTGTGACCATGCTCTCAAGACCGTGGTGACATCTGTAGCTTCTTTCCACAACAAACCCTAACCCGCGTACATCTTGCTGCCAAATCCTTGTACTCTGGAATCTGTTTTTCTAGGCTTCATGCTGAGCCTCTCTATTCAACTTGGCTTTCTATCTTTAGCTATCTTCGTCATACCCTGTTTGTTCTGCTTCAGGCCTAAGAGACCCTCGTGTTGTAAATAATGTCTTGGCAGATTTATTTTTAGGCTATTTCGTTTGTATTTGACTGTGCTCAAAATGAGAGATGTCACCATTGCCTTCCTGCTGCAAAGGGCATGTTTGCTTATATTAAATAAAGAACATTTCCAGTAAAGATATTGAAGAAACTAAATGGGAAGTGGATTCCTATACAGGTTGTAGCTTCACCTGCACTGTGGAATTCCACTTATTTTGTAAGAGTAAATGACATGGAAATGAAAAATGCATGTAGTTTTACTGTGGGATGGCACAGGGTGACAGATGTGTAAAATAAATAAGGATATAATGTGTTCTCCTGCTTCCTCCTGGGAGGCGTTAGAGCAGGTGGTTGAAATTAAGTGACTTGTCCTAAGCCCAGCCAGTATTAACCACTTAATTAGACTCTTGTAAACTTTTTGTTTCCCTCTAGAATCCTTGGGAAGGGTAAAAATTCTTGGTACTCCAAACTTAATTGTTTGTTACACATGTTCAAATAATTGTGATTTTTCTAATCATTCTTAATCTCCTCACCCTTTCAGCCACATGTCCTGTATGAAAGATATAATTCTCTGACAACTTCTGGAATTTAATAAATTGCACTGATATATCCTTTGCAATCTATGGAGATTACATTGTCCCTTCATCTACAATCAAATGGAAACAGAAAATAATAAAGTAGAGTATGAGAGTTACTGCCTGTTCTCCCCAGGTTAGAAATCAGGAGTTATATTCCAAAACAAAGCTATCAGACGAGGGTGTGTATTAGGGTGGACTTCCCATCTGTGATTGATTAGCTGAAGAGAAATTTGAGGGGAGGGTGGAACCTTCTATTTCATTATGATGGAAACAATGAACATATTAATCCATGGTTTTAAAAAATGATTGTCATTGATTAGCCTCTCGATGAAATCAATTATAAAGAGAAAAATTAATTAGTGCAAAAGGGAAATTAAGCCCAAAGTGAAATCAGGTAGTAAATCAACAAATAAGGATTTTATTGTTTCCTGTGAGGTGATATCAAGCACCTGGTCTGAATGAGTGAATTTAGATTACAAAAACCTCTATAATTTACAGGAAGTAGTGTATACCCTAAAAGACTGTAGTTCTCTGTCCCTCTGTGATTTATATCACCCTACAAGAATGGCAACTTCTTATATGAGCCTACTTACTCATTTTTTTTTGTAAAATGACCATTCCCTCTGCATATGCCATTTAAGGTTTTTGGAGCTCATGGTTCCCCTGAAGGCTTTAATCTAAGTGTGGGCTTTACTACAAGGAGACAGCAAGCTCTGAAACTCTAACTAAGCTAGAGGCCAGAGTCTTGCCATTGGCAAGTCTAAGAGACTACAATCCTTAGCATAATAAATATATTTCTGATTACTGCAAATATTGTGGGACCGTTGGGCCCAATTGGTTACCAAAGGCCAAACTATGAGCTCTCCATCAAGAGCAATTCAACTGGGAAAGTGCTTCACCATCCATGGGGTGGGGCAGATATGTGTTTCATTAAAATACAGAAAAAGAGGCAATCATAAGAGACTAGACATTTTGGCAGGATGGGGAATTTAGTTTGGCTTTTGTTGCTTTAATTTTAGGCCTTTAGAGAATTAAGAATGGTTGTCACATTATTACCATCAACTCAGTTAGGTCTGAAAGACTGAGCACAACACCAGTCTTGAACACCAGGGTTCAAAAGAGTGAGCGGACACAGGTCCACCTTACGCATGGCCATCAAAGTGTGTGCCAAGGGCACTTCTGAAATTCAAGTGGCTAATGGCTTCCACCTGCTTTAAATTGTCCTGGATCACTGCAAAATTCACTTTCCTTTTTCATAAGAGAATATGTGTTTCGTGTGTGAGAGACAAAGAAGCGAGGGAGGGAGGAAGGGGGTGGTCTTTCTAGCAAGTGCTCATGAACACCCTCCTCTTTGCCTGTGTATGTTTGTCATAAAACTTGAAAGAAGTGCATGCTTTAGCTGGAGGGGAAGCTTTTTATAGCTGAGCTATAAATCATTTCAAGGACTGATTTTCAGTTAAGAGCTGACAGCTCAGGAGTGAAGTGACCATGCCAGGAATGCCATTCACAGCAGCCTGGAGCGCCATCTCATTTGTCATCGAAAATGAAAGTGATATGTTCCTGGGGAAGCCTTGTGAGCCGGCAAGATTTAGTGTTCCTGTCATTTGCACTATCTTTGAATGAAACTAGAAGGAGGTGTTAGTATGATGTCATATATAATATTCAGGAGGATGTGATAAAGCCTTTGTATATAGAGCTACTGTTTGGGGTAGGGTGGAAATGGAAATGCTGTGTATTGTTACACTAAAGTTGTCTGGCTCCCATCCTTCTGTTCAATAAGTCATCCATCTGCAGGTAGTAGTCCAAGCGATAAGTTATTGTGTCTGTGTGGCACACTTTATACAACCTTTTCCCTTCATATAATGAGAACTCCAAGGTTAGAGCCAGAAATCAGACCTAGATCTCTTTATTTAGAGGTGGAATCTGTTTGACAGCATTAGCAAAGTATCATGTAGCTGTCTTAGTCTGTTTTTTGTTTCTAACAAGATAATACCACAAGAAGAGTAAATTATAATAAAAAGAAGGTCCTATTTTGGGGCAGGGGAGTTATACTTTTGATATCAAGTCAAGGAAATGCACATAGTGGTTGGCTCTGTGCTGGCAGGTCCAGAGGCAATGCAGAACATCACATAGTCAGAGCCAAAGGGCAAGCAGAGACCTAGCCTAAGTGGCTTGTAGAGCAGACCCACTGCACAGCTAATGTATTAATTGATTCCTAAGGGCTGAATCCAATGGGTCCTCCCTACCATACCTGCTTCCACCTCTCAGTACTCATAATAGGGAATTCATTTCAACATACATTTCAGAGTAGAAAATATATGTTTAAACCATAACAGAAATGCTTATGAAAGTGTATTGAGAAAGACTCATCTCTAAGCAGGAGATTAAGTCATATGACTCTGAAGAAACACGTGGTTCTCTTTGCACGCTGAGCCCAATAGCCATGGATACGATGACACACGTTGGGATCAGACTAGAGCTAACCTCCTATCCCTCTTTTAGCTCTGATTCTTGAACACAAAGGAAGTGGAGGCTGATAAGAGAAAACACTGTGTTCTCTCTTAAAGTCCGCTGGCTTCAACTGGATACCTCTTGAGTGTTGGCAGGACAGAATCCTTAAAAAATACAAGTGGGCTAAATAAAAGCAGCATACATTAAATAAGAAAAACACATTTATTTCAAAAGTATGTTGTCTTTTCTGGATATCAATTGTTTTATAAAAAATCAAATATTAAAATAAAAAGAACTTATCTATAGTAGAGATAAATCTTGTACAATGTCAGTTTCCACCGAGACAGTTCCACCAAAAGGATGGGGATGTTGTAGCCCATCCATTATTAGAGATTCTTGTTGAAGATGCCTCACTCATATTCTGGAATAGCCGACTTGCCTTCCATGGGATGCACCATTGCAGCTCTTTGTCAGTTTCTTTGGATGGGGAGCCCTGAGCAAGTTCAAGAATGTGTGCAATGTTCAGAGTATCGGATGTTCTTTTGTAAAACAACTGTGACTTTCTCTCATTTCTTGTTTTCATCTCTGGTCCTTCCAATCCTGTGAACTGATGCTTATCTTGCTGAATATCCTTATATAATGACCACCACCACCCCCATACTCACACATACAAATGTTTGGAGAACAAAATTTCAGAAATTATTGCATTTGTAATTTTTAAAAGTACTCTGATAAGACAGTTTGGTGATTTAAGTGCCTGAAAAGCATAAGGACCTAGGTTCAAGCCCCAGTACTGCATGCTGTGCTAGCCCCAGAACCCTGGGCATAGTGGGCATAGTGTTATGCCCACTATGCAAACTGGGCATAGTGTTGCATGCCTGTAATCCCAGTGGTGGGAGGTTGAGATAGGGGGATCACCACAAGTCCTAGCTGTGTAGCAAGATCCTGTACCAAATGAATATATAAATTTTTTAAAAAAGTGTTCTGATACATAGTATATATATATAATTTGTATTGGACTTTTTGTATCTATTTAAATATTCAGTAAATTGGATAATGGCTATCATTCTCATTGCTGAGTTCAGGGCCTGGTTCTAAATGGTATCATATGCATATGACTGAATCAATAGACTTTCACTCTTTGTACTTGCCAAGATCCTATTGTACAGAACAGGCAGGCCCAAATAAGCAGCATCCTTTCTAGGCCATGGCTTTGGTGAGATTTTCTGTCTGGGAATACAACATGTTATAAAATTCCACCAGATGGGCCGCCTAACTCTGTCAGCACCCCTTCCACCCCAGTATGCCACTGTGTGGGAGAGAAAGCCAGGAGGGCAGTGTCCTCTTTGACTAAAAACTGCAACAGTCAGCAGGGACCAGTGATGTACACTTGTAGCTTCCACACTCTAGGAGGTTGAGGCAGAGCTGTGAGCTCAAGCTCAGCCTAGGTACCTTTGTGAGTTGGTGAGAATTTGCCTCAAAATGAAAAGTCAGAAAGGAGCTGGCGAAGGAGCTTAGTGTGAGGGCACTGGCTCAAGCTCCACTCTCACCTGAACCAACACTTATCATTGGGGAAGAGAATTTAAAGCAATAGTTTACAAATGGATGCGGATCCACTTTCCCGGGTTATTTTCTTTTCCTTTTACATGTCAAAGTCACCTATGCTGTCACCACATGGCTTCCTTTCTCCTATCTGCCAGTTATTTTCACTAACCTCACACTTTGGTCAAACTACAGTCAAAATCAAGCCTCTGGTCATTCAAGGGCCACAATTCACCCAATAGGTCTCTGAGGAGAACACACAAGCAACACAGAGTCCAGAGTACCTTTATTTCCTTCCCAAATCCCTCACTTCCAACAAAGAATCAGCACTGTTAATATGTAAAAGTACACATTACTCAGGCCTGGACCAAACATCCACCTCTATGTCTCTTGTCTTTGCTAACATTTAGTGGGTAGAAGTTAAAATGCTCATTGATAGCTTCTTCATTTTCTTCTTCTTTTTTAGCCATCTAGATTTGCTGCCTCCTTAAATGGTTTCCTTTTCCTTTCTTTACAGTCATGTTTCGCCTCTGCCCCACACTGCTTTCTGTCTGTCTATGTTTCAGCGGTGTTTAGACAATGGCTGTGGTGTGCGTCACCCTCTGCATGAACTGCTTCTTACGAACCAAACTGAATGGAGACTGTTACCTGGGTGAGTGGCTCAGTCACTCCACATGTGTAGGGGCTGCAAAAAGCATTTCCTCCCTGTATTTCCTTTACATTACTGCATTTCAAAATCTAATAATAATGTTCCATTTAGGGAAAAAGTAAGCTGTTTCCTCCCAATGAGGCACATCATTACTTTTCCAGTTGGTAATGTGGATGTGCGTGCTGTCCTTCATAAAGTACGTGGCTGCACACACCCCAATCAAACAGAGGTGATGTGAATTATTTCTCCAATAAACTGCATATGATCTTGTGCTGATCCAGGCATAATATGTCATCCAAGCCCCTCATGACTGATAACACATATTTTTAAAGTTCCTGGCTGAGTTAGAAATACGGCTTATAATATCTCTTTTCCTCTGCGAGTCTCAGTTATTTACTTCATTGAAATTCCTGGGAATTTCTTGTTTAGACTTTTTTATTAAAAAGCAGCAAAACATTGTGGTTAGGAATTAGGCTTTGGAGTCAGAAAGATCTCATGTAATTAAGGATTTGTTGTGCATAGCCACAAGAATTTTTGCAACTTATGCATGCACTGTTTGTCTCCATTTTCTCTTTTGAAAGTAAAAGCAATCTACCAATTTTCCCCACAGTGGTTGCGTCTTTGAATGTTGGAGTAAAAAGAAAAAGGAAACATCAGTTACATACAATGACTGGTACCTGGGGCCAGGGAAATGGCTCAGTGGAATAAGCGCTTCCCTGGCAAGCGCAAGGGCCTGAGTTCAATCCCTGGCCAAAAAAAGAAAAATCTTCTTAGGGCTGGGGAAATGGCTCAGTGGAATAAGCACTTCCCTGGCAAGCGCAAGGGCTTGAGTTCAGTCCCCAGTTCCACCAAAAAAAAAAAAAAAGAATTTGGGCTGACAAGATAGTTCAGCAGTCTAAAGCGCCTGCTTAGGCAAGCTCTCAGGGACTGTGGTTCGATCCCCAGCACCACATGCCATACCAGCCCCTACCCCCAGGGCGGGCTGAACTGACCGCCCCCTGCAAAAAAAAAAAAAAAAAAAAGAATCTGTGATGTGTAGCGAGACACTGTAATAAATAAATAAATTTTAAAAAAATGACTGGTACCTAATCACAATAAATAAATTTTTAAAAAAATGACTGGTACCTAATCACGACTTTAACTGTATTTATCATCATTATAATTTGCTAGAAAATTATTCCCTTCCAATATTATGGTTTTGATCTAAAATGATCCCTAAAAAGGTGGTGCTATACTTATTAGTGGGTTCATCTATTAATGAATTCATAACTGTGATCTTGGGTGAGGTTTGTGGAAGAAGACCTGGGAGGGTTTACTTTTTTCCCTGAACCTCTCTTCTTTTCTGATCCCAGGTTGCTGCAGGGTATCTTCCTTTGTCGCACCAAATCCTTCTATAATGCCATTCCTGCTTTAGATCAAAGTGATCATGGACTGAGTCCCACAGAACTGTGTGCCAAACAAATCCACTCCTCCTAGAAGTAATGGGAATTGGGTATTTTATCTCAGTGATGTGAAAGTTGGCTGCCACGTCTACCCTGGAAATTTCAGTCTCCTTGGCTGCGCCCTACCTCCTTGACCTCTCAAGGCTACTCCCAGCCATTAAATGACATCATGGACATTCCCTTATCTTTTCCACCTAAGCCAACTTATCATCACACCCTGTGGATCTGTCCCCTGTCCATGACCACAGCCTCTTTTACAGCCCAAGCCCTCTGTGCCTCTTCCTCCTTTGCTCTGTGAGCCTGCCCATTGGTTTACCTATTTTCAGTGTCCCCTTCAAATCCTTCTCCACAGAACTCAGAGACTGCTCCCAACCCCAAACTGAATAACTTATCCCCCAGCCAAATTTCAGCTCCCAACCCTTCATCCATTTTGCTCTCAGGCCAAAAATGACCACAGTCTACCAGGTCCTAGGAGAACTTGAGCTGCCTCTCTGTCTGATTTCATATTAGTACAGCACATACTGCTCTGCATTTCAACCATGCTATTCTCCAGCTCCTAGAAACGAGGGAGCTTTGATGAAGTAATGATTTATTGTTTCTTCCTGCACATATTTTAACATTTATAAGCAGAAGAGAAGAATTCAAAGCTTCCTTTTCCTTCCTAAGGGCATAAAGAGGTTTAGTGAGCTCTTGTTTTTCATGGACATTTGGAAAATCTCATACGAAATGTCAAAAGCAAGCCCAATATATTATTAGGATCTGAACTAGGCCCAAACAACTTTGGTATTTCCAGTAGGACTGAAATTATTAAACCAAGAGCCAATCCCTTAGCATGTGTGAACTTTAATTTCTAGGCCAAAGTCTAGCTCGAAATGTGCTGATATTTTGAAATCTTATATAGCAGTAAAAGATATTGCAATATTTTGTAACCTCAAAAAATGTTTAGTTTAGGATTCACTTGCAGGTGTCAAAGCACCTTGGCTGGCCATGAAGGGTCCAAAGGGAACACACAATTCACAAAAGCCCGGAAGCTTCAAAGCAGCCTTGGAAGTGAAGTTTGGGATCTAGAGTGAAAAAAACTTCTCTTCTGTAATAATTTCTGGGTGAAAATCCAGCAGAATCCTCATCCTCTCTCCCTGCTACTATGTTAGTTTCTCCATGTCATCTGTCACCATTGGCAACTGATCAGAGTTAGCTGAAAAAGAGGACAAAAGATTTTGAAATGAGACCTTAGATTATAGTAAAACTTGGAAGAGTACTAGGAACATCTGCCATAGAGTACAGAACTACCCCAAAAGTCTATACATTGACAGAATGGAAATTTGTGGTTCTTCTGATGCTTATCGGAGTCATTACAACTATGTAGTCAATGCTGTCATTGTCCTATCTCACTCCTTGTGAAGTCTAAGTTGGAAAGGGAATGGTGGGAGGTGGCCAGTGTGTAATGCTGGTATCTGGGCTGTGTGAAGTCCATCTCTGTCTGTAGCTAAACTTAACAGGCTTGAGCCAAAATGCTATAGGACTTGTTACTGTTTTCAGTTTTTCTTAACTGATTTTAGTCTTTCAAGACCATAAGCCTCAAAGACAAACTATTCTTCTTTTTTTTTTTTTACTATTGCTTTATAAACTGACTGTTCTTTATTTTTGGCAGAACCAGGGATTGAACTCAGGCCCTTGTACTTGCCAGGGAAGTGCTTATTCCACTGAGTCATCTCCCTGGCCCCTAAATATTTTCTGATTTATTTTTTTGATGGAACCGGGGATTGAACTCAGACCCCTGTGCTTGCCAGGGAAGTGCCTATTGTACTGAGCCATCTCCCAGACCCAAAGACTAACTATTCTATGAATAGTGATGGCCATTCTGGAGATTGAAGGAAGACTTCCAAACCTTCTGTTATGTCAGTCTTTCTATAATGCTCATCCTAGCACTTTCTGTCTCTCCATTTCCAAATTTATGCCACCTACAGTGATTGGTTTGTCATTTGACTTCTCACCTTCCTAGAAGTTTCTGGTGGACAGAGGAGACTTGCCCATCACATTTCCTATGGTTTCCTCATATGTTGGATCTATGGTATATGCTGAATAGTTTTTTTTTAAATAAGGCTAAATAAAATAATCCGTAACCAGAAAGTATGATGTGAGACTCCTATAATGTTAGTATGCAGTCTGAAAAGATGTTTCCCGCTGCAATTTAGCTAGAGCAATTTTTAATACCTTCTTATACAGTACTGATCTAAAAATAATGATATATAAAAGTAAAAACTAGAAGACTTAATTAGCTATACTTTATTAAGTATAAATTTTCTGTTTTCTGAAAGGCACTGTCAAGGGGGTGAAAAGAAGCCAATGGCTAGGAGAAAAGGTTTGCAAAATGCTTATCCTATAAAGGATTGCTCTACAGAATACAATGAGCTCTTAAGATTCAATGAGTAAAAAAGAAACAACTGGTTCAAAGACTGGCAAAGGGCCTGAATAGACACCTCATTATAAAAAGATACAGAGAGTGAATAGGCATGTAAGAATGTCCCCTACACCATATATCATCAAAAAAAAAAACAACCACAAATTAAAGTGAGCGAGCACTTTGACACCCTTTTGGGTGTCAAAACCTACAGAGTCCTGATGACACCACACTCTGGAGAGGATGTAGAAGGACAAAAACTTTTATTCATGCTAGTGGGAGTGCCAGATGGTACCGCCACTTTGGAGGAAGTTTGGTGGTTTCTTATAAAGCTAAATGTACTCCTACCACATCAAACAGCAATCGTGCCTCTTGGTATTAACACAATGGAAGTAATTACCTATGGCTGTGGGAAAAAAAAAAAAAAAACATCTGCAAATGGATGCTTCTAACAGCTTTATTAGAAATCATGAAAATATGAGGAAACCAAAATGTCATTCAGTAGGTTTATTTGTAAATGAGCTGTGGTATGGCTAGACAATAGAATATTACTCAGCAAAAAAAGAGCTCCATGAGAAAACACAGACAGAATTTAAATATGTATGATAACTCTCCCTTTTTCTTTAGGTGAAACAGTCCAGGGCTAAAAAGCAGAGGCTTGAAAGTGAAGATAGTGTTCAACCCAGATAGATCGTATTTATGTCCTGTATGCACATGCCTATGGCAAAGTCTAATCCATAAATTAGGCGTGGTAAGATAATAAACAAAATACCTAATAATAAAATAGGGTATAATGACACACTCCAATAAAAGTTAGATGTATGTTCTCTCCCTCCTCAAATATATTGCTTGAACACAAGCGGTATGACACTATGATGGTTCATGCATTAACCAGAGACTTCAATGTATGCAGTGTGTATAGCATGGATGCACTGGAGAAAGCCCTGACTCGTCTCCCAGGCAGGATGGAGCAGGATGCTTTGGAGTTCACCCTGCTACTCAGCACGGTAGACAATGTGAAACCTATAACTTACTTACTTCAGGAATTTTTCAATTAATATTTTTGAACCATGATTAACCTTGTATGCTGATACTGAAAAAAAGTGGAATTATAGGTGGAGAGTAGAAGATATTAGATTGCTAAGTAAAATAGTCAATCTGAAAGACTACATACTGCCTAATTCCAATGATGTGACATTCTGGAAAAGAAAATCCCATAAAGAACACGAAGCACGCCAGTCAGTGGCTGTCAAGGATCAGGAAAGAGAAAATATGCATTTTATAGAATTTCAGGGCCGTGAAAGTGCTCTCTATCACACTGTAATGTTGGAGACATATCATATATTTGTGCAAAATCATAGAATATACAACAGCAAGTGTAACCCTCAATATCACCAAGGGACCCTGGTGATGTTATATCACTATGATAGGCAGATCAACTATGATAAATGTACCACACTGACAGTAGATGTGGGCAATAGGTGGAATTCTGCATGTTGAAGATCTGGGGGTCATAACAAAAATTGCTGTGCCTTCCTCTCAATGTTTTCTTGCATTTAAACGTTGCTCTAAAAGTCAAGTCAAAACAACAGACAAATAAATGAGCCAAAAGCACCTTATGTACAGATAATATAACTGATAGGGTGGCATCAAGGATTTTATATGCATTAAATCCTGTCATGACATCTGATAAGAAGCTGGTTCAGGTAATGTCTTTATTATATTCTTGTAGAGAAGTGAAAGACAATGCTAAGGAAGGCAACATAAGAAGTATGTTTTGAGGCTTGCTCTATCCCTCAGAGGAACCGGAGATAGCTGGACAAGGTTCTATAGCAGCTCTGGAAGACACTTGCAATTAGGTAATATCAAAAAGACTAATTAGAAACACAAGGCAATCGAATGTCTTTGGAGATAGGGAAAGACTAACTGTTACATGAACTATATTTATTTAAAATACCATGGTACAGAGGAAGGAGGGAGAGACACCTAAGGCCTGGAGAAGCCCAGGAAGTTTCCAGCTGACCCTGAACTTGGCCTGGGTGGCAGGGCACAACATGGATCCATGCATAGAGGGATAATGCAAGCACATGTACCACACCACTTTTTCTTTTCTTAAATGGATTCTCAAGTGGATAGCTCAATTTTTCTCCACCTCAAGAAAAATGGGGGGAGTTTTGGATAAGTTACTAGCTTTCTCCAACCACGTTTACTCCTCCAGCTATAAAGTGAAGATGCCATTTGGCATGTCTTTCCCACATCATTGGTGAAAGAGTTGAAAGATTCTGTAAAGCTTTGAGGTTCTACTGAAGACAACTATGTGAAAACCAAATTTAATTATTACCTTTTTGTTGTTGTTTGTTTTTATTATCATGATTGTAAAATTATCTCCAGGGAAACACCATTTAGTGTGGTCACAGCCTGCTCAAACAATTAACTGTCTTATTGTGACCCTGCTGACTAGAAAGGTCTAGCAGGAGCTTGGCCTTCTAGATCCTTCTTAGCAATCCTTGAGGTTCTCCTTGACCCTCTAAGGGCTGGCCAAGCTTGCTGTCTGTCACATTTTCAATGGGACTAACTCATAGGTAAGTTTATATGTGTTTGAAGTGAAATACAGTGGTTAAATTGCACATACCCCCATGATAAATGAAAATCAGTGAAGTAGTGATGTTATATTTATTTTAGTATTTATATATACTTTAAGGTTTTATAATCCCTTGCCAAGCTCTTATAAATCTTTCCTACACTTTTAAAAATAATTCTAATGCTCATAACCATTTTCAAAGCTTATAAACCTATGTATTTTAACAACACATGTATAGTGTACAGTACTGCAAAAATCCCATGATACAGCAAAAAATCATAATAAAGAATTTATATTAATATTTTTGAAAACTCACAGGAAACAGTGAGCCTGTGAAAGTCAAACCACTAAATAGCAAGGGACTACTGTACCAATATTTAACATTACTAAATTTGAGATAGCAACCTAGAATTTTGGCTTCCCTCTCATATAGCTACATGGACTGCCCCACATGCTTACACTGGCTGGAGTGAGAATCAGGGAGTCTACTGGATGTGTAGTCACATAAGCTCCACATGCAAAAAAAATCCACCAGTATCTTTTGTTTTTATCTGTGTGTTTACAATTTGTTATAATTCAGACCTAAACATGTTCCCCCAAAGTCTGATTTTTTTGTAAGGTGCATGGGTCATTGGGGTAGCAAACTCATTAGTGGTTTAGTGCATCGACAAGTTTCTGGCTGACTTACTGTTAGCAGGTAGGGCCTGATGAGAGGTAGCTCACCAAGGCATGACTTGAAGACACACATTCTTGTCTCGAGCTTCTTCCTTTGCTTTCTGCTTCCTGAGACCATGAGGTGAAGAGCTTTCTTTCACCTTGCCATTTCACCGTGGTGTTTCTGCTTTGGAGCCAGCCAGCCATGGACCAAATCCTCTGGAGAGTATGAAACAGAATAAATATTTTCTCCTTTCAATTGTGGATGTTGGGTACTTTGTGCCAGTGATGGGCATGTGTCTAATGGACTATTAAAAGCACTGGCTAGTTAGGATAAGTTGAACATAAAAATTTCACTGGGTATGGTGGGTGTCAGATCTGTATCACACAAGACAAAAGTGACATGACCAGTTCTACATGGCTGGAAAGCAAAACAAAAGCAGAAAGACATAATCTGAATTCAGAGCATGGAGCCTGAGGCCAGACTGAGGTGCCTCCCATTGGAGAATTAAAACCAACAACAAGAGGTCTGGAGCCAATTCCAGGAGCCCTGAGCCTTTCCCTGGGCATGCCCTGTAAGGACACTATGCATTTTGATTGTATTAGTCTGACTTGTACATTACAAACACCAGAGAAAAAAAAACAATACTTGTACATGTATACTGTTGTCTACCACGGTCAACTCTGAGATAATCATTTTTGGTTGGGGTGGTGACACCATGCTTCACAAAGCCTCCAAGATTTTCTGTTGAGAAATGTAAACAGAATGGATGGCGACTCCTTCAGGGGAGGCAGTCTTCCTCGGGATTCCTCATTTCCTCAGTGAATTCAGTCTAAGCCCATGAACAGAACAATGGCAAAGTAATAGAAGCCATTCTCTGGAGGCTCCTCCTTTCTTTTTCAGTTCCCCAAAACAGAGTCTTGGTAGACAGCTTCTCACTGGTCCCAAGGTGAAGTGATTGGCACCTCTGGATATCTTCTGTTCTCCTGGCCAAGTGCAGCACAAGCCCACCCCTGGTGCTGTATGACTTGCTTTTTGCAGCTGTGGCGAGGGGCTGAGAGCCTCCCTGGCTGATTTGGCCTCAGAATGCCTTATGCCCATGCTATGAAGGCCCCTCGGATGGAGGCAGTCCTTTCTTACATCACCACAGAGCTTACTCCAGTCGATGAAGGGTAAACATCACAAAGAACAAAGCATGTTGTGTTGGTCACCTTCCCACCACTGAGGCACAGTATTCAATATCCAAAACTTAAAGGGGGAAAAGTCTATTTGGGGGTCACAGTTTTAATCTCTAGTCAGCTAGCTCCAAGGCAGAAAGTGTATGGTGAAAAGCCATGGACAGAGGGGAGCTGCTCATCTGGTGCCGCCTTGAAGCAAAAGAAGGGTGGAGCTGTCTCTAGGGACCCACGTGCTAACTGTACTTCTAACAGATAAGCACTCATCTGTGGACCCTTGGAGGATTTCATCCAAGATCAGATCTGCTGGAAGAGTAAGAGGATTTGATACTGGATTTAGAAGTAAAAGGTACAGTAGTCTGTAAAGTTGTTCACAGATGTTCTGGCTCTCTCACCTTCCATGTATGAGCTCTTGTACTTCTAACAGATGGGTATCATCTTCCAAACAGATGACAATTCAGGTGGTACTTTAGCTCTAAACATACACACACCTTCCCCTCAGCTCAAACCGCTTTTCACTGTATTCTGCACCTTTAAAATTTTGTGCATTGAATGAAAAATTTTATTTTGTAAATAGTAGTTCCTAAGTCCAAAACCAATCTTATCAGAAAAATGAAACTTTACCCACTGGCATGAATTAGTACATAGGATGCAAATTAGTACAGCTGTTATGGAACATAATATAGAGGTTTTCACACAATTTTAAGCAGAAGTACTGTATGACCCAGCAATCCAATTTTACCCAAAAGAAACAAAATAATGAGCTCAATGTCCACTAAAACACTATTCACAGCAACCAAAATGTGGAAACAACCTAAGTGTGCATTGAAAAATGAATGGAAAAAGAAAACTTGATGTATGTAAATAAAAGGAAATATTTGGACCATAAGGAGAAGGATTTCTTACCATTTGTGACAACCTGAATGAACCTTGAACATATTGTGCTAAGTGAAATATGCCAGGCTTAGAAAGACAAATTCTGTGTGATCTATTATGTACAAGGAGAGCAGCTGGTCTAATAGAACTGAACAGTCGAAAGACCATTCTCCGAAGATTGGGAATGGAGGACATAAAGAGATGCACTGGTCAAAGGTACAAAATTTCAGTAACACATTCTAGAGATCTAATGTATAGTGTTAATTTTCTTTTTGTTGAAATTTGAAAAGAGAAGATTTTTGAGTTCTCAACACACAGAGGATAGGTATGGGTAGTGATGGATGTGGTAGATAGTGAATATATCTATACATCCATATAGCTACATATAGACACATATATTCACTATATTTTAGTTTTGTCATGAATTACAAATACATATTTCTTGGCCATGCATGTTCACCTTAGAACATTATAGTTTTTATTATTTCATTAAATATATTAAAATTAAGAAATTAAGTAACTAAGACAGATTCTATAGATTGAAGGTATGTTGTACAATAAGGATCGGAGATAGATTAATAATTACAAATGAGAGAATGGCATGAGGTGGGCATTCTCTATTCCCTTCCCAGTTGTTGCCCATGATCTTTCATACAAAATATGCAGGAAGAAATACGTGAGACCCTACACATATTCCTCCAGTGACCCCAGTAAACTCTTGCCCTGCCTGTCCTAGAGTCCCCACCAAGCTGTGAGAAGGAAACTAAAAGGCTTGGAAAACGGAACTCTGCTTGTCTCCAGCAAACAGCCCTCTGCACGGGCCTTCCATGGGTTTTCTAGCCAAATGGCACACAAGAATTTTGAGTCTTGCTCCTTATCACAAAGCCTGTTATTTCTTTACACCAATAATTGTTTAGCAAAAATACTCATTTTACTCCTTGAAAATCCCTGATTTGAAATTTTACGGCAACCCCATGCTCTTAACTATCCCCAGTGACTGACCTCTTTCTGCAGGTCGCTACAGCTTGACAGCCACACCTAGAAAGAAGCCAGATATCTTGGCCCCATTTCTCTTATTTTTAAGGACTTTACGTTTTGTCACTATATATTATTTATTTATTCTAAGAACTCAAAAGAGATAACAAGGGGGTAAGAAAAGGTGCATATGTACTTTGTGATATGTGTGTGTGTGTGTGTGTGTGTGTGTATATATATATATATATATATATATATATATATATATATATATATATATATATATAAAATCTCTCTTCTCTCCTTACATTGTAATGCAGGGCCAAGGTGTAGTACACACAACTGCAATCCCATCACTGGATCAAGAATCAATCACAAACTCCAGAAGCCGCCCCGTGACCACATGAGGCATTGGGGGGACAATGAGGCACAAACCGCAGCACCAATCAAGATGACATTGCCTCCTGTACACCCAGCCTACATGGTAGGACCTGTTGCTCCTATGCTATAAACTAGCGAAGCAAGTCCTATAATGAATATCACAGGCAATTTTTAACACGATGGTAGCCATTTGTGTATCTAAACATACTTGAACACAAAACATGTGCAGTAATCACACAGTATAAAACATAGAATGGGTTCAGCAGTCTAGGCACTCGTAGTGGACGGAACTTAGAGGACTGGAAGCTTTCCTGGGAGCCAGGGAACAGCATGCGAATGTCAAAGTCTAGTATGTCACTGCATACTAGTCTAGACTCCACAAACCCTCTACATGTAGGCTACATGAAACTTCTAAAAACATTCTTTTTCAGTCACAAATTAAGCTTTTAAATTAATTTAAGCAGTAACTTCTCTACTTTTAAATGTTTAAGTTAAAAAAGTTGACACCTTTTCAGGAATACTTAGCTTAATATGCAAGCCCATTTTTATGTTTTTGCTTTAGGAGTCTTTACACTATTTTAAAACATTTTTACATTTTAATTTTTTGGTTAAAAATGATACAAGCACACTTATTAGTCTAGTCGAACTAGGTACAGAGCCATCACTACTGTTCTCTTCCTTCATATCTTATTTTCCTGAAAAAGTCTTTTGAGAAATAACGTACAGGCTGGTCTAATGACACAGTGTTCCAAAGGATATATATAATGAAGAAAAGTATCTAAAGTAATAACTAGGGTGCCATGTTGTACTGCTGGCAGGAAGGGAAAGACTATATCATATCTGTGATGAAAAAAGACCAGAGACCCCTAGGAGTGCAGAGCTGGTGGCTGATGACCCCAACGAGCCACATGAGGGACATGTGTTGATACTGGAAAATGGAGAAATTAACTGAAACTGCCCATGCCTTGGGGGAATGGCCAGCAGACCCTGTGCAGAGCTGTTTAAGTCAGCCTTTTCCTGCTTCCACTATAGCATAGAAGACATCAAGTAATCAGACTGTGTAGACCAGTTTCGGGCCATGCAGGGATGCATGCAGAAATACCTGGACCTGTATCCCCAAGAGGATGAAGAGGAGGAGGCCGAAGAGGAGCCATCAGAGCATACAGAGGCAATGGCTCCCACTGAAGCCATGGCCACAAAAGAGTCAGCCTCCACTTAATGCACTCCACCATGCTGGCTCCGGTCCTCCCATTCCAAAGTTACATGGACTTTCTACAAAATGCCCTTTCGTTTAATTGTTCTCCAAGAAATGTCTCTCCTTGTGTTGGTTTGTGTGCTATAGTGTATAGAATAATTTTTTTGGATGATCGGGGTCACGGCTCCTTGACCACAGATATATTGCAAAGGAACATAGAGGGTGAGTGTGTGTGTGTGTGTGTGTGTGTGTTCCTGCATAAACTTGTCAGCCAGTATAGCTGCCATTTCTGATTTCTTTCAGATTGTCCTGAATTTTGCCACTCTGAAGTAATGTACTGGATGTACTTAGTAATTAAAAATGGTTATCCAAGAATGTTTCTCATGAGAGAGTTGATTTCTCCTGATCCATAATATTCCTTTTCATAGCTTTTATATATCTTTGAGAAATTAAGTGGAAGCAGCAACATCTTGCTTCTAAAATGCTCCTGTGGGGTAATTCCTCACAGAAGAGGCCAGGTGGTCAAGACCGCTGTGCCTTAGCATATGGGGTCCCACACTTCATTCCTCCTATACTTTTGCTTTAATTAACCTTGAACTTGGTTTTATAGTCTGGAAAGTGAGGATTTGTACCCTCCAATTCCTTCCCCTTTATGTGTAAAAGGAAAGGCTGGTTTTTGCAATTCTTGTTTACTGTTGTGAGAGCCCTGGTTTGGAGTTTGTATTCATACTGGCTCTCAGACTGGTCACATGTCATCATCTTAGAGGTTGGGACCTAATTATTACCAGTGTAGCAGCCGAGAAAGGAAATGGTGAATTCACTAACTCAATGGAAAGAAAGGTAATTGCTACCTGAAAAAATGAACTAAGAACTAAACATATGATATAAGTAACATAAACCAGTAGCATAATCCTTTATTATCTTTATCAAGTATACTATACACGATCATCTGTGCTCTATTTTTGCAGAAAATATACACGCCAACAACACTATCCTAAAGTTGAGAAATATGAAGTACTATGACACTGTGGTGGCTGCATCACTAGGCAATGGTATTTTTCTGCCCTGTTCTAGTGTTACAGGACTTCTACATTTTATGTGAGCTATTGTGGACCAAAACATTGTCATTAGGCACCCAGCTGTGGTAACATGTGAATGCACCATGGAACTGTTTCCTCTAGACGTGGGCCCACATGTTAGTTTCCTAAAAATTGAAGACTTATAATGTCCATCAGGTTAAACAAAATTAATTTAGGGCAAGAGAAAATATTTCTTATAGGATCACTAAAGATAATTTCCCCAAACTCATTATAAAAAGAGATTGTTTAAAATAATGAAAATAATGTCTCTGTAATCATGTGACAAATTACAGAGTAACTACCATTTTGCTTGGTATGGGAAATGATATCACTTTGGTAAAACAGTCGATGGGTGGTATTATGCCTATCCAGGCAACCAACTCTCTAATCTGCTTGCCTTGAACCAAGAATGAAATTTGAACTACAGTATTAACAAGGAAAGGATTAGTCCTCTGCTTCACGTTATGGTTGAGCTCTTTAAAGGAACAGGGTAGCGATGAATTGGAGAGCATCTTCCTAACTACACATGCAGTTCAGATATTTCATGTGGCTAGCTAACTGCAGGATCCTGTGGCTTTTGTGGTCACCCAGGCTTCTCATGGAAGGAACACAATGGAATGAACTTGAGGAATAATTCACAAGAAAAAGCCTAAATGGTCAAAAGATGAGTGAAGTTAATTACTGCTGGCCACATAAGTAAGTATAGTGTTATTGCTATATTGTTAATAAATATGTTTTTGTTATACAATACAGCAGTTCTAATTCTAGATATTATCTGTTTAAGGATTATATAAGCAGTGAAAGCACAACAGGCCTAGGCATCAAGCCCCAGGCCCCTACAACTGCTTGCAGGCACTTTAATCTGCTGAGCTATTTGGGCAACCCAAAAGATTTATTTTCATTATTACTTCATTTTCATTAATCTTAGTCTTTATTGCTTATTACTACATGCTTGCATTATATAATGGTTACAATCTTTGAGGGGAGTCGGTGTCTGGGCATAATACATTTAATTTCTTTTCATTCCTTTTCCCTCCCCTTTATCCCCATCCCTCCTCCACCTCTTAGTTCCCTCACCTATTACAAATCATCTATCTCCCTATTTCTGCATATTTATCTTTTAGTTTGCTCTTTGATTACATTTTGGGTTTATCATATAAGAGAAACCATGGGATATTTAAGTTGCATGTTTGATTTACCTCACTTAACATTATGTTTTCAAGAGGAATCTATTTTCCTACAGATGACCCATCTGCATTTATGGCACGATTTTACTGGATCATGTGCAAACACCACTTTTTCTCTCTATTCATGTACTGATGGACATACAGTCTGCTTCCTAGATTTAACTACTCTCAGTTGTACTGCGTATATCAGTGTAATATGATGTCCTTAACTTGAAGAGAAAGGTACTTAAATGGGGAATAGCTGGGTCAAATGGTATGTCTATTTTTAGTGTCTTTAAGTATTTTCATACTGATTTCCATAACGGCTGAATTAATTTACATCTTTGTAGCAGTGCTTAATTGGGAAGACATTTATCTAATGTCACTGAATTGTATACTTTTAAAAATGAGTACAGTTTGTTGTATGAAAACTATAATTCATTTACCTTAAAGTTTAGAAAAAGTTTTGATTTTTTTTTCCATTGTAGTCAGTGAGCTGGCAGAAATGAAAGCATAAAACTCTGAAGAAAAACATTGAGATAAATACTGTCCTTCCTGGATCTGGCAGTGATCTCTTAAACATTACACCAGAAACATAAATAAGAGAAAGATGAAGATTTCATCCAAAGTAAAACTTTATGTGTTAAAGAACACTATCAAGAGGGTGAAAGTCCAACCCATAAAACTGAAGATGTTTGCAAATCAGATATCTGGTAAGGGCTTGTTGCCCACAAAATGGAGAGGGTATTTACAACTCAATGACAAATAAGACTCAGCTTTTAAAAAAATGGTCAAAGATTTGGAAAGATATGTTTGCAGAGATACCTTTAAACGGCCATTGAGGGTACAAAGATGTGCCCAATGTTTGTAGTTACAGGAAAGTGCAAATTAAAACCACAACAGGATGCTACTTCACAACTACTACAGTGGTTATAATTTTTAAAAAGAAAAGAAAAATAAACACAGGGGAGTATGTGAATAAATCAGAAACTTCATACAGGTCTTGTAAGAATGTAAAATGCTGTTCCTGCCTTGATACACAATTTGGTGATTCTTCCAAAAATTAAATATAGAATTTTCCTAAGATTCAGGAAATTCACTTCTGGGTATACACACAAAAATGTTTGAAATAGAATTTATGTATTGACATTAATATCATATCTAGTCACAAGAGCTAAAGTGTGTAAAAATGCAAATGTCCATCATTACAGTAATAAATGTGATGTAACAAACCAATTAATGCAATATTGTCCTACCCTGAAAAGGCTGAAGTACTATTACAATGCTCAGAGACATCATGTTCAATGAAAGAAGTCAGGCACACAAGTCCAAATAGTATTTGGTTTCATCTGTATAAATATTAAAAGTAGATAAATCCCTAGAGACAGAATGCAGACTGGTTTGGGTAGGCAAAATGGGAACTAACCATTTAATGCCATGGTTTTTCCTGTTTGGGTACTTAAAATGCTCTGGTGACAGTGTTGATTGCTGTACAATACAGTGAATATACTTAGTGTCACTAAATTGTGTACTTTCAAAGGTGGAAATGATGAATTTAATGTCACATTTTATGCCCAATTATTATGGTGAAGCAGCCACAGTTTTGTTTTTGTTTTTGTTTTTGTTTTTTGGCTCCTCTTGTTTTCATCAGAAGGAACATGCTCAGAGTTATTCTTCTGGCTTCCACTTCTGGTTTAGTCCTCTGCCAACTTCCTCTGGGACTGTTCTGCTTGAGGATGGTGTGTTTTCAGGGCCCTCCTATAGTGCCAATGATTTCTGTTTAGCAAGAAGTGGGTGTAATTGAAATCACTAACCTAAGTGAGACAATGAATTTTCAGAATCTCATTTGCCCCTTAATCCACACTACTGAGCCTCTTACAAATAACACAGATGCCATTTTGGTCTATTTGATTTCTTTATCTACTTTTTACAGTTTCATTTTTAATTGGGTGGCAAGAGGGACATTATTTATTGAAACTTCTTCCTATTTCCCTTAACAAAGAATTCTCTCAACTATTCTACTTCTGAGACAGAAATCCTAAATACTATTAACTTCTAAACATCTTAATATACAAGTGAGCACCCTTCTGGATCATTAGTACAACAACAACAAAGAAAGCTAGGCTGGGTGTGGTGGTGCATGCCTGTAATCCCAGCACCAGGGAGGCTGAGGCAGGAGGATTGTGAGTTTGAGACCAGCCTGAGCTACAAAGTGAGCTTAAGGCCAGCCTGAGCTGCATAGTGAGACCCTGTCTCAAAAGGACAGAAAGAAAGAAAGAAAGAAAGAAAGAAAGAAAGAAAGAAAGAAAGAAAGAAAGAAAGAAAGAAAGAGAAAGAAAGAAAGCAAGCTATCTGCGAGTAATATTACCTTTATGGAACTCCAAATTAAATGTGTAACATATGTAAGATGGCCTATGTCAAAGCATTTATCATTCATAATCTTCCTAAAATGAATGAGCTATATAGATGTAACATTTCAATCTCATTATCATGCTTTGTCTTTCTTTTTTGATTTCTTCATTCCCTCTGTACTGCATACCACTCTTTTCTTTATTGTATTTTATTTTGTTTTGAAGAGTAAAAAGCAAAAGCAAGAACAAAACTCAGAAATAGGGTAATATGCAACAATACATATGTTACAGATTTTCAAAACGAGAATAAGTGGTTAACAATGATTGATATATTATCTAATTTTGTCATCAAATCTGTTGTTCAGATTAACAGATATAGTAGCATTATTAGGGACTATCATGGAATATTATGATTTACTTTCAAGAAATCTTAAATTTATGTTCTTTTTATTTTCTTTTATTGCTTTTTAAAAGATTATTTTAAACCCAAGCATGGGTTTCGCATTACACATTGCTGTCCTTAATGTAATTGCTTAGTTCATACACATCAGCATATAGAGTTAATCAAAGTGAAAATTCTACATGTTAACTGCTATTTTCAAAAAAATGATGGAATTCTTAGTACAATCACTTCAGTCATGCTGTACATATACTTGCATGTTTTTCCCCTTACTTTTTTTTCCCTATCTTTTCTCCTTTCTCTCCTCTTGGCTGTGCAATCCTTAAGTTCCATTTTACTCTATCTGTTATATCATTTAGGTTTTATTCCTTCTTTCAGGTTCTTACACTAGGGAGGGCTCCAAAACTTAATAATCCAATCCAAAAATGGGCATCTGAGATGAACACACACTTCTTAGAGGAAGAAATACAAGAGGCAAATAAATACCTGAAAAAATGCCTGCATCACTAGCCATTAGAGAAATGCAAATTGAAACAATATCTTACCCCAGGAAGAATGGTTATCATAAAGAAATCAACCAATAACAAGTGCTGGAGATGCTTCGGGGAAAAACGAACACTTCTGCACTGATGGTGGAAATGTACACTGTACAACCACTATGGAAATCAGTGTAGAAAAACTAGGACTGGAAATCCCATTCAATCCATCTATTCCCCTTCTGGGTATTTTCCAAAAAGAACTGAAAATATACCATAGTGATATGTGTACACATGTTAATAGCAGCACAATTTGTCGTAGCACAATTTGTCACAGCTCAATTGTCATGGGCTCTAGGCCTCAAGCTGGACTCCAGCAGGACAATGTCATGAGATCCAGCTGGATTATTTGGATTTCTAGTATGTGGAAAGCTCTTCTGCAATCTTCTGCATTTGACTGTTTGGGTTAATATTCCTGTAAATTATGTGCTCTGTATTACATTTATTCCTTGAAAACCGTGACTATAACAAAAAGTGAGTGTTTTCAGTGAAGTCCGGACATTGAGCTAGCTATGATAACACAACTAAAGACACTAAGGAAAGAGGGCTTTTGGAACTATTTCAGACAATGGCAAGAATGATGAGACAAATGTTTTCAGAGCAAGGGAGATAGGCTGAGTGGTATTAATGGTATTTTGTCTTTTATGGGAATATATCAAAAAGTTTAAACATTAACATTTATTTTTATCACATTGTGTCTATATTGTCTTAGACTCTGCTAGGGATATAGTTCAGTGGCACAGTGCTTGCCTAGCAAGTGTAAGGTCCTGAGTTTGTTTCTCAGTAACAACAACAAAATAAAGTGAAATCTCTACACACACATACACCCATACTTTCTAGAGTAAGAAAAATAAAACTAGAAAGAAAAAAGTTTCAAAAAAGGTGGCTTTCTTCCTTCTTTTTATTTTATTAGAGTAAAAGAATAAATTCCGATTTCCCTGAAATACATCTACCCTTTGATTCATATTGGTAGTGCTTGAAACTCCAAAATAGCTTGTTCATTTCTTTGTAACTCTTCTTTCTTAGTTTACTGTAGCCTTAGTGGAATGGTAGGTTATGGTCAGTTAATTGTCCCAGCAGTGATACAAACCTGACATGTGCTCCCCTTACTGCTAGCCCTAAAGTTGGGGCTGGAGAACATTTCAAAGACCAACACATAACCTTATTCAGTGCTTATTTTCAGGCCACATGTGGAAAGTCACCGAGTCTTTCCTTGACATTGTTTACCTGGCAGGGTCCTGAGTAGTTCAGAGCTTCTCTTTTGTGACCATTAATATTTTCTTACCTGAAGAAATCATGGGACTCTCCCTGGAACAACTTGGTTCCATGCTCACCTAGTTGCTACATTGGTTTCTACTCAATGAAAGATATTCTCTGCTAACAGGGTTGACATTTTTAATTTGTTTGTATGCAAATGCATGCTGTTCCAAGGAAATTTAGTGCTTTCTATTGAAACAGGACTACTCTGGAGTGAGGTTTAGACAAATCCTTTCTTGGATATGTTAGAGGATATGTAAATGACAGTACCTAAAGTTGCCCTTGGTATTCACCTCTAACTAGATACAGTGACAGTACGCAAGATCCTGGAGGTTCTCCAACCTTGAGATCTGTTGTGTGCCTCCTCAGGCCTTCTTTTCTGTGTTTAAGGAAGCCTTTGTCTGCTCTCTTCATTCAAGAGGTTACATGTTAGTGTCCAAGAACTTGGATTTAATTTCTTTTCTTGAATTTTCCAAGAAGACCTATCAGAACCACATACAGATATTACTCCCAGCACACAACTTTGGATATCAATTTTCCTGAGTTGGACATGCAGATTAAGTTTTCTGCTCTTCTTTTTCTCCAGATACTTATAAAATACATCCTAATGATAAAGTAGAGAAAACAGGAAATTGGAGGAAATGTATGTGTTTCTTAATCTCTTGAAAGGTTGAAAAATTTGTGATGAATTTGTTTATTATATATTTAAACATGACTAGTATAAACTGGGAAGATATATTCATATAAATATTTCACTAAGGAAAAAGTTTTCCCTTCTCCCTTTCTGTATCCTCATATTTTAAGTATTTTTAAATGTGAGTGGGCCTACACATTTCACCTTAAAGTTAAATTTCTAGTTGCAGTTTTGGCCATCAGAAAATCATGGGAGATCACTTTTGACTGTACCAGACATTTACCTTCTTTTTGGCTTCATTATCCTTTTCTAAAGCCAAAAATATCTAATAGAAGATAGAAATAAAATTTTTTTAAGTTCTATATTACACCTATTAAATTGGCCACAATTAAGCAAAGGGAAAATAGGCACTGCAGAGGATGCGAAGGAACAGGAATCTTCATTTATTACTAATGTTTTATTTTGTTCTCAGATCTTCTTAGCAAATAAACATTCTTACCACAACTCTCATTGGTCTTTTCCTTGGGGAAGTTGAAACATATATATTATATCACTGGCTTCTATTGTTATTGCTGAGAAGTATGCTGCCAGTATAATTACTGTTTCTTTGTAAGTGAACTAACTTTTGTGTTTGGTCTCTGCTGCTATGATTATCATTTGTATGTGCTTTGATAGTTTCTGTCTACAGTGTTGTTATAGTTTGAACGCTGAGTGTTCCCCAAAGACCAGTGAATTAGAGACGTAATTCCCCATGTGCCCTGCAGCATATGCCGTTCACTTTGCCTTATCTGACTCAATTGTTTTTAGTAGTTGTTGCACATTTCTATTTATATCTCTTCCTTTCACTTTTTATACTAGGGAGACTATATGATATTTGCACATGTGTGTCTTGTTTATTTCACTTATGAATTCAGGTGGCATCCACTTCAATATAAATGCTTCACCGTTATCATTCTTAATAGCTGAGTAATACTCCATCATATAGGAATACCACATCTTTTTCCTCATGTGACAGACATCTTGGTTGTTTGCAAGATTTTGCTATCACAAATTATGTTGCCATAAACATAGGTACACATATATCACTATGATATAATGTTTTCAGTTCTTCTGGGAAAATTTCCAGTAGAGGGATAGAGGGCTTGAATGGGATTTCCAGTTCTACTCTTTTGAGGAATCTCCACACTGACCTCCACAATGGTTGTACCAGTCTACATTCCCACCAACAGTGGAGAAGAGTTCCCTTTACCTCACAACCTCTCCAACATTTGTTGTTGGTTGATTTCCTTATGATAGCCATTCTTTCTGGAGCGAGATGGTATCTCAGTGTTGTTTTTATTTGCATTTCACAAATGGCTAGCTGCAGGGTACTAATCAGCTTTTCTTCTGAATGGTTAAGAACCTAAGTTCACAGATCAAAATTGGAGGAGTAGAAGAGCCGCAAGGCCAGGCAACATTTTGGCTCTAGCCTTTCAAGGTCAGTGAAGACTCAGGACATAGGATAACCTGTACTGTAACATCAAGAAACTCAGGTGAGCCCCAAATTTTCTAAACAAGGAGATTATGGAGCCAAAGAGGAAAGAGATCAAAGTTCTATAGTGTGCCTGAGGAGAGTCACATGGAGAGAAAACTTTCTCTCAGGCTCTCACAGAGAGCAAACTAGTCACACATTGGCCGTGACTCATCCACATGGATGACACAGACAAAGGATATACAGAATAAGGTACAGGATTACTAGATAAACCTGAGGGGACTTCACTGACCTCATCAGAAACAAAAACTATGTGTGTTGGTATATAGGTCTTGCTCTATCTAGGTCTTAACCATCCAGCAGAAAAGTATAAAAATTAGGTATACACCGTGGGGCCATAATAATAAGTTGAGCTGTAAATGGCTGTGGTCGACAACTTCTTCAGATAACTCACTATAGTTGTGGAATGCTGGACTGTGTTGGATTGTGTCGCCAAGTTCAGGCACCTAAATTGGTTGAATGACAATTCAACCAAAGAGTGCCCATCTTTGACAGGTGTAGACAAAGGAAGGGGTATAGAAAGAAAAAATAATGATATGTGTGTATACACAGTACAGTTGGGATAGATAACGCTGTGCTTCTACATAATCCTATGAGAGGCAAGATTTGCACTAATGGTGGTTGGACAGGATATTATGTTGGCTTCTAGTACTATGGTCATGCACTAGGAAAAGAATTATTGAATTTTTGATATAATTCAGGAATAAAAAGTAAGATAAGTAAACAGCTACACTCTTAATTTACTGATAAGAGACATCTGCTATAAAAATGTCTGTAAGTATAATATCATGTGTGCACCTTCTACGATACCAAAACATTATGAAAGCAGTTTGCAATGCATTAATTTACTGAGTCCATCTTGTTAAGGTGTCTTAAAACTGTCTCATTGATATTTGTACTTCAATAAATTAAAAAAAATATTCCCCATGTGGTGGTCTGGGGAGGTGATGCTGCCTTTAATAGGTGGGGCCTAGTTGCAGGTTTTTAGTTTATTTGGAATGTGGCCCTGAAAAACACTGTGGAACCTGCCACCCTTTTTCTCTCTTGTCTCCTGGCCATGAGATGAGTTACTTTCTTCCATCGCTTGTCTCTGTCACAGCCATGCAAGAGGCTCGGAAACAGTGAGTCTAATACACCACGGGCTGGAAACTCCAAAACTATGAGCCAAAGTTAACTTGTTCTTGTATATTAATTATATCAGGTATTTTGTTCAAGTGATGGAAAGCAGTCTAAGATAAGAGTTTAGACTTTCATTATTGTTTTAACTTTTACTTCTTTGGATTTCTTGTGTTGTCAGTATATTTTAATGCTGTCTGAAACGTTTCTCAGTTGGTATCATCCTAAAGGAATCCCTACCTCAGTCTTTCTGTTCTCTGATTCTAGGACCCTTCAAGGTATTTTCCAGATAGTCCTATTCTGTCTTCTAATTCCTACTTTTTCCTTCTCTTTGTGTTGTGTGTTGTATGGTTTCTCTTCTTCCACTCTCCCTTTCAGTATTTTTCTTTTTTTAAAAAATAATTTTATTGAGAAACAAACAGAAATGAGACAGTTTCAAAACCAATTAGTGGGACAGTTTCAATAATTAATATATTGCATAGTGTTGTCTTCTTAGTGGTTATTTGTAGTACAAAATACAGACATGATACCTTATCCACAAACACTATCAGTACAAATCTTTCTATTCATTGAATTAAGAGAAAGTGTTTGTATATCTATCCTATTTTGAATATACAGATACAAAATGGTCCTTTAATTTTTTTAGGGAGATCATGCATTGACATTATATGTTCCTTTTTCAAGTTCTATTATTTAACATTCTGTAAGGA
>PVKA01012616.1:0-57286 GCA_004027165.1 Ctenomys sociabilis | reverse complement strand
ACTGACAGCTCTGGAGAAGTGGCTATATGGAGAGCTAGGTGCCAATGTGAAAAGTTTAGGATTACGCTCACCAAAATATTTACCTTTCCTTTTTTCTTCACATTCCCAAAATATACATATGAGAAAGCATGTCTAAGGAAGTCTAAAAAAACTCTTTCAATAACTAAATCATTCCCGGGGCTAAGAAGGTATGTGCCACCACTTAAGCGACAATCATTTTTCTTTTTGTGGGGGGGAGGTTGGCACATAAAATAACTGTCTGTCTGATAATCAGTGGCTACTGAGAGTAAGTAATAACAGTAACCATACTAACGCAAATGGAGCCTGGGCCAGGTGCTGCTTTGCATACCTCACTTGTCTTCCTCACAGCACCCCCAGGAAGTAGGCACAGTTACTACCCTATTCTAAAGACAAAGAATCTGAGCAAGTCAAGTCATTAGTAAGAGGTCCTAGGTGCCAGCGAGGGTTCCAAACCAGGCCCTCTGGCTACCAAGGCCCTGTTCCTAGCCACCACACCACACTGCCTTCCTAATGACCAATGTAGAGAAAATCTCTGGAAGGTGTTGTGAGGTGCGAAAGTACCTCAGTGAACAGAGCACGGCGGGAAGACCTGGGAACAGTGATGGGCTCTGGTGAGAGGAAGCAGAAGGTTAAAGAATGAGGGACTAAGGCTGGAAGGTGAGTCTCCTGGTTTTCAATGATACTATTTCCTTTTTCAAAAGCCATGCATAAATATTCTATCTATTTTTAAAAAGTTTACAAATTATGGTCATTGTATCCATTTTCTCCTTCATAATGTGTCATAAATAGCAATGTGTAAAGTTTTCTGCCCTAAGTAGAAATATCTACCATGGTTTTTAATGTGCATGATCATCTGAATGAGAGCAGTACGAGGAGCACAGGAAATTTGGCCAGATTAAATACAAGGCTGGAGGTGATGCAGCACGACTCTAACTGTAGCATTCTTGGGGCCTGGGGCAGGAGGATCACCAAACCTGCCCCTCCCATAATGGGCCAGGACAGGACTCAGCATGAAGGCTCTGGTTCAGTCCTCCATCACACACACACACACACACACACACACACACACACACACACACACACACACACACACACCAGAAAGGAAAAGAAAAAGGATGAATATAAGGAGGAGCATGGTCCGCAGGGGTGTTTTTAGCAGTGGAGGAAGACATGTCTGTGTATTGTCAAAGGAGCTGGTCTTCAAGCAGGCAGTGTATCCATCCTCTGTGTGCAGCCCCTGCCCAAAGTGTGTTCACAGCGCTGAGATAAAGTCATGACAACCTGCCAAAGATGATGCCCCAATGAAAAATAATTCCTAGAAGCTCTTTTAATTAAACATTCAGCTGTCCACTGGAGCCATTTTTAAATACAAAATGTAGCCCCATGGCCTTTTTTCTCTCTGCCTCCCCCCTTTTGCAATAGCTCAGGCAATTGAATTCTCACTGGTGATAAAAAAAAAATTCGTAAGACAGGGTACAGCTGGTTATGCCTCTAGCAAGGTGTCAAATTCAGCTTGCACAAAATTAATTGCACCTAATTAAACTAGGGTCATTGGCATTATTGTAAAGTGAGGCTATTTATTAGACAAAGAAAATTTCACAAGTACCAATTTGCTTTTCTTTGAGGTTTATGAAAGAGAAGAATTGCTTACATAATTAAATTTGTTTGCCATTTTAATCTTATTGCTCCTTAAAAGATCCACTTTAAATCTCGCCTTGCTTTCTGAAATTGTATAACATTTTAGAACACTAGAAGGTGGTCCTTGGAGAAGAGCATTAGAAGGGTGCTTTTCCTGTGGCTTACCTGATGACTCTTCAAAAAGCTTGAACAGAGATTTTATAAGCTACAGTTCACAATGACATGTAACTGGAGCTACTTATATGGAGTTTTTTTCTTTTTTTATGAATTAAGGACAGGGTGTACAAGGTGTAGAGGGTCTCACTGTGTAGATCATAGTGACCCACCTGTTTTTGGCCTCCTAAGTGCTGGGATTACAGGCACGCACCGCCATGCCCAGGCTCAATGGCCATCTCAGCATACCCTGGGGGTGGGGCCAGCATGACATGCCAGGGATCGAATCCTGGCTGCTGTGCTCTGCCTAAGCAGGTGCTTTAATCTGCTGAGCTATCTGGCTGGCCCTACTGAGTTTTCTAAGCAAATTATTACATACATTCATACAAGATAATATAAAATTTTAAATATATGTTTCATGCTATAAACAGATTGCTTTAGTAGGATTCCATTATTGCAAGAAAGATGTAACAGAGAGAAAATCTGAAACAGGTTGACCTTTTTTCTCACCTATGCTGGGCAGCTATGAATATTCTGCTTACTTCTTCCAGAAAATTATGCAAAAATTATTACCGTTAAGAGATATTTCACTTTCCTGGAAAAATGCTGCTGGCTTGACCTCTGATTTTGCCGCATATTACATATGCAGACTCTCAGGTCCTCTCACCAAAGCCCCTGTGAGTCCTATCTTCAAGCTCTCTCCATTCCCTGTTACTGGTCTAGGTGGTAACAGCTACCTGGGGCTCTGCAGCCCCTGCCTCTGACCTTCCTGTCCAGATACAGAAGGAAGAGGCAGATGCTTATTACTCTGCTTGCCTCAGTTACTCGCCAAAAGACCTAAAGGAAGAAATGAAGGTTGTTTTGGAGACGTTGGGATGTGTATTGGTCAGGGTTTTACTTGGGGGAACAGATATAAGGAACAGATATTAACACAAGATAAGGAATTACAAGACTGGCTTACAGCGGTCAGCCACAGAGCCAGATGAGGGAGCGTGCAGAAGGTGTCTGCACGCCCCAGACTGAAGGATTCAGTCCCAGGGTCTGAAGCTCACTGCTGTGCTCTGCGTAAGTCTCTATTTGTCAGCTAATGGGTCTGTGATGGATGCTGACGAGTCTGCGCTGCAAGCCAGCCAATGAAGGCCAAGCTGGGCACGAAGACTGAAGTTCTTGGAGGAAGTGATTGACGGAGAGAGAGATCTATCACTTCTTTAGCCCCCTTATGTGGTCGCTTTTTGCTGAGTCATCCTGGGGCAGAACCAAGTGTGTTCCAGGGCAGGACCCTCACCAGCCACAACTGCTGGAACTATGTGGGAACTGGCCACAGGCCACAGGGTCACCTGGCCCAGTTGACACAATGTATCAACCACTACAGGATGGTTGAGGGGGGGAAATTAACACAGTGATCATTATTCAAGCCTGCTGCTCCATTCTCTGGGGGAATTTCTATTCTTCATAACACTCATAATGTTAGCGAGAAGGGGAGAGCCCGGGCTACATCACACCCCCCGCTGCACACTTTATAAAGAGTGTACTACATCGCACTGATGCCTACACGTTGGTAAATCAAAGCGAGAAAAAGATGTATTCAGAGTGTGAAATAGAATGCTGGTGATTAAGTTGGCTGATAAAACAAATTGTATAGGTATTACACTTGGAGTAAAAGAAAAGATAATTTTTTAAGAACGCGATTAAACCTAGTATTTCTTTGGAACCTTATTTCAAAAATGGGTAATTAACTTTTTATATTTCCCTGTAAGCTTTTAAAATCTTTATTATAATATTTCTTTAAAAATATAGCAAAAATTAGTGTTGCCGGTTTGAGAAAACTGACTATGCATGGATTAGCACATTTTGAAAAAAAACAAAAAAAATCCTTTATTTGCTGTTTCAGTAGAAGTCAACTTTTAATTAGTTGAGTTATAAAGTAATATCAAACACTCTTGCTGTGGTGTTAGGCATGAAATGTCTTCATGGGTTTACTGTAACCCTAGCTTACATGTAACACTTTACCATTCTGAAAAAGCGCTCTAGGAGGCAGTACCACCTAGAACTTAAAACTTGCAGGCACAGCTTAAGTCTCAGGCTGGCTGACCCTTAGGTCCCTCCAGTGTCTCATGTTCTGAATATGAAGGTTAGCTTTCCAGATAAACGACATCCTTTAAAAAGCATAAACACAATTCCATTAATTTGCCAACAACTCTACTTACTTCAGTAGGCAGGCCCTGCCTTAAAAAAATAAGCTCAACATATCAAAATCTATGACTTGGTTGATTAAGTCCCCACCTTTGCTTAAGATGGAATACTGAGCTCTTTAAAGTAGTTACTTGATATAAGGCTACTGGCTCAATTATTATCTAACCCAATAAACATGCTCTAGAACATTTTTGAGTGCCAAACCGGATAACTCGAGGCAGTGACAACTTGTAAATAGATTCAAAACTCAATACTTATTTGGGGACTGTAATTCTTTAGAAAAAAAGTTCTAGCAGGGGTTACTCCTGGGCAACTGAACTTTCCTAAAGGTTTTCCTCCTACATTATTACTAATGAGAAAGGTGACAGTCAACCTTGGCGGATTTGCAGCTTACAAAGATAAAGTGATATTTCCAAGAAACATTTAGTCTCATTAACTACTGTTCTGAGGGGGATCCAAAAAGTCATCTTGTTCTCATAGAAGATGAGCTCATCACAGAATATGGAGATGAAAACATCTGAAAGAACAGGATAAAAATAATCTTCCTTATGGCAAGTCAGTAAGTGTGGCTTGTTAAGAGCTACTGTGAAATACATGTGTTCAGCTATTGCATCTCCGAAGGGATAAATGACTCAGTGACTTTCAAGCTTTTCTCTGCTGGAAATTTTAGGTGGGTGGGCTTTGGGGACCTCTAGAGGAGAGCTGGAGAGAGGCCCAAAGGGCAGGTGTGGGAAGGGACAGTGAGGGGAAGGTTGGGTAAGACATCCTCTGTACAGTGATACTCCAGAGAGTCAGTCCCTCTCCTTATTCTCCTGAACCGGAGGACTATTTTGTATTATACGTGATATGGGGTTTCTACATGGGATTTTATTTGACAGGATATTTCAACTTCATTTTTATTTATTTATTTGTATTTATGGAAGGGTCTACAGGGTGTTCAGGGTTTCACTACTAGATCAGACTCCTAGTGATCTGCCTGTTTACAGCCTTCCAAGAGCTGGGATTACAGGCCTTCACTACCACACCAGTCTCAATTGCTGTCTCAGTGCGCCCGGGGGGTAGGGCCACCATAGCAGGCCCAGGGATTGAGCCTCTGGCCTCTGTGCAATCTGCTGAGCTATTTGGCCAGCCCTCAGCTTTAAGAATAAATACTGAAAGTGTTCATGAGATTTAACTATGACACACTGAAAGCAGTTATCCACTCTTGTGAAATCCTACTATAATAATATTACAGGAAGAAAGACATGGCTATTATTTTTTTTAAAGGAATGAAAGCAGCAAACAAGAGGTTGAAAAAAGTTTGGAAAATGAAATGTGAGTGGCTGAGAGATATCTGACTTAATGACCTTAGTCTGTAGGTCCCACAAGCGCAGCTGGAGGAAGGAGCCCAGGAGTTTGCACTGCAGAGTCTTGGAAATGCTCAGGTACACTGGAGCCCGGGAATGGAAGAGGGCTGAACCCTGGCAAGGCCACCTGCACTGGCTGATGCCCTTCCCAAGCATGGCCTGGCAGAATCAGGAATTTTACTGCTTAAACAGAGGGGCTCTGGCCTGGAGGTCCTCTCAGGCACAGCGGAGGTGGCAAAGATGTGCTTCACTAAAATCTAGAAAATACATTGCAATTCTACATGCTAAACTTTTAATCATTCCCACCGTAAGGTCTTAAAACACGGACAGGCTTCTAACCCTTCAATGCGATCCAGTAGAAAGTATCAAGAAAATATTTGCTAATTGGATAATTTAAAATTCATACAGAAGGGGCCAGTGAGCTAGCTCAGCAGAATATGCACCCGCTTGGGCAAGTACAGTGACTGGGGTCTGATCCCCAGTACCACAGGCCATGCTGGCCACCAAGACAGGGCATGGTGGCGCACGCCATAATACTGGACAGGCTGAAAATAGGAGGATCACTAAGTCTGAGCTGTATAGCGAGTCCCTGTACCAAACACATTAAATAAATAAATAAAATTTATATGGAAGAATAAAAGAACAAGATTATATTTTCTCATTTCATTGAAAGCATTAGTTTTCTTTCTTTATTGAAGAAAAAGTATAGGGAACAAAGAATTCCCTGTCTAGATATCAGGATTTATTTTTAAAACTATAGTAAGTCAGGACCATAGTTTTGGTATAATAATGCATCATATATAATGTACTACTATCAATGTAGAGCATTTATAGGAGTAGTCTATCATATTAGTGAGTTAAAGAGGATGTCCTGTAAATATAATGGAGAAAAGCTAATTAATCAAGAAAAAGAAATTAGATTTCTATATTATATGAAAAAACCAACTTTTGATTGATAATAGGCTTTCGAAAGACCAATACTTTTAGTTCCTATTAGGAAATCTCATAAATGTTTATTAGATCTTCAGACACAGGATGATTTCTTACATAAGATAGACAATTATGACTAGAAAAGAAAGATTTGATAAAGTTCACTATATTTTAAAAAGAAAGATTTTTTTTTTTTTTTTTTTTTTTAAATGCATGTGAGGGGGCCAGGGAGATGGCTCAGTGGAGTAAGCGCTTCCCTGGCAAGTGCAAGGGCCTGAGTTCAATCCCTGGTTCTGCCAAAAAAAAAAAAAAAAAAGACCTTTTAGGTCAGGGAGATAGTTCAGTGGAATAAACGCTTTCCTGGCAAGCACAAGGCCCTGAGTTCAATCCCCGGTACCACAAAAAAACAAACAAAATAAATGCATGTGGTTGTTACAGGGTTTCACTCCACAGCTCAGACTCATACTGGATCTTCCTGTTTTCAGCCTCCCCAGCACTGGGGTTACAGGTGGGCGCTATCACACCCAGACTGTGTGGCCAGCACTGGCGTGACATGTGGTGCCAGGGGTTGAAGCAGGCGCTTTAGTCCACTGAGCTGTCTCGTTGGCCCCCCAAAAAGAAAGGTTTCATAAAGTTAGTTATATTAAAATTAAGACCATATAGTTATCAACCACACATTAATGAATGGCAGACAAGTTCCGACATGAGAAAAGATACCTGCACTATGCATACTACATCAAGGACTAGCATCGCGCCTAAAGGACTTGGGTAAAAAAGTAAGGAAAGCGCTGAGGGCAACAGAAATGTGGCCATGAAATCTAAAAACAGAAGAGGGGAGAAAATATATATGGCTAGCAGCCACAACAAAATATCACGCTGTACTTGTTCAGTTAATAAAAATGTTAAAAGAAATTGGCAAAATCAATCCCAAGAAAAGCTCTGGACCCCCAGATCTCTGAAGCATTGTTGCTAAGACTGTAACTTGCTGCACTGATGTTGGAAGACCGCTGCCATTGTCTGGTAAGTCTTAGCATGTGTGTATTTTGCTAGTAATTTCACTCCTGTACACTTGAAGGAAAAATGGTTGCATACGTACAGCAAGAGACATATATAAGAATGTTCAGCAGCCGTACTGTTTATGGCATAAAGATCTTCAAAACAACACAATGTCTATCCTCAAAAAGTGGCTAACCTGTAGTATATTTGCTTAGTGAAATATAACAGCAGTCAAAACCAAAAAAGGAAGCAATTTTCATTTCATGAGAAAAAATATTATTTCTTAAGTAAGCAGTCTTTTTTTTTTTTACAAAAAACACTGGTATAGGAATAATGTGTGTTCTTAGTAATGCAAACATCAATTATCTGAGCCTAAATTGTGATGTAACTATAAAACGGGAATGGAAGCTGGAATATAGAGATGTTTGTGGGACAGCTGTAAAAAAAAAAAAAAGAACAGATAAATTCTAATTTTCTTTGGTTGATAGTCAACAGAAGGTTATTTAAAATAAAAACTAAGAAGGTAAACATTTAGAGATACATACATAAATAGCAGAAGAGATAACCAAAGAATTAAAAGTTGCTACTTCTGAAGAGACAAATACACACACACACACACACACATACACACTCACAAGTTGGATTCCTACCATTTTCCTGAAAACAATGGTCAGTGTATTTCACCACTTTTGTGCCTGGTTTTATTTATTTTTTAAATGGATTTGGTACAGGGTCTCACTATGCAGCTTGGACTCCTAGTGATCCTCTTATCTCAGCCTCCCCAGCCTTGCGATTACAGGAGTGTGCCACCACACTCGTTCTTGGTGGCCGGCTCAGTGTGCCTGGGTGGGTGAGGCTGGTGCGGCATGGGGATTAAATCCTGGTCCCTGCACTTGCCAAGCAGATGTTTAATCTGCTGAGCTATCTCACTGGCCTGTCTTTTTGTTATCCTTTTTCCAGAAGTGCAGTTTATACCTATATGGGAGCAATGAACCTTCACACTGAGCTACATTCTCAGCCCTTTTCTGAAATAGGATCTCACTAAGTTGTTAACTTGCCAAGCTGCCCAGGCTGGGGTCAAACTTACAGTCCTCCTGCTTCAGCCAGCCAGAGTGCTGGATTACAGGTGTGGGCCACCATGCCTAGCCCTAATCTTCATTTTAACAAAATCTCTACATGATTCATAACCATGTCAACACTTGAGAATCCTGGTCTGTTTTCTAAGTAAAATATTAATCTAAGTAGGTTTTATTAAGAATTTTAAATTATAGGAGTTACCAATAATTTTCTGAAAGAAATTATGATAAGTGGGTAATGTTCTGAAATAAATTAAGATGAAGAAAATCTACTTGGAGGACAGGCTAAATAGAGTAACAAACACTGAGTAATCAAAGTGGGAACTGTGATTGGTAGTCATTGCGACTAAGATACTGGGGTGACTCTGGGTGCTCTGGGCCTGCTTAATGGGAAATATGGGGGTCTGCCACATGTTGAAAGCACTAGTCAGCTTGTTTGAGAAGTGTGACTTGATTTTTCTATCAGTCTGAAAAATCAGTATGGTGCTAAAGAGAAATGAAATATGAAAGCCTAACCTGAAATAGGCAGGCAGTGAGCCGCAACCAACAACTAATAAACCAACAGGTGAAGGACAGTCTACAACTCAGATAAGGATGGTAACCTGGTGGAGAAATAACCACTCAAGGAATTAGAAGGTATTTTTGTTAGATAGATAGCCAGGTGACAAAATCCACTTAGGTACATAGCAGAAAATGAACTCAAAAGAACACTCACCGAGAGGAAAGGCTTGGCTTCCCACTTTTGCTACAGCTGGTATAAATTCCTGGGCCGTCATCAAAGAAGCTTCCAAGTGCCAACTTCTGTCTGATAGACTCTCTCTCATTTTTCTGTGCCTAAAATTTCAAGAAATAAAAAAAAAAATGCTGATAAGTGGGCAGATACACTGTAACCACAGGCAGCCTAACTTGCTAGGTTTCTTAAAACTGTAATATTAGATGAAAAACAAATAGATGGGCTGCAGCCCATAAGCATTTGAATTACTAAAAGCTGAAATTCAACCAGTCTTTTTTGGCTCTAATTTCAATCTTCAGAGGTCTCTAGTTTAGGTAGCAATCATCCTAGGCCAGGACAGAACCTGCCTGTGCCAACTTACAGTTCTGGGGACTACTGTTCTTGTTAGTCTCGTCTCACCAGGGTTAAAATGTGAGAAACTCTCAAGGGTAAAGTCTGGAATAGCTGGAAAATTCAAATTGGGCCCATCTGTTTATATTTTGAAGAGAAGTTAGGTTAGCATACAAAGGGAAACGACTTGGCAAATTACAGCACTGTGATCATTTGGATGTGCTTATAATACTTGACTTTCCATAAAATCCCAATAAGAATGAACCTTGTTGAACTTTTAGACCCTTTAAATAACAACAGGTGAGAGGATTAAAAATGATTCCCTTAAGAAAAATGACTACTACTTTCCTACTACTGCTATCACCACCACCACTGGTACTACTGCTACCAAAAAATAAAAAAATAAAAAGTAAGTCAAGTACAGTTAGAAATCCTGGGCTGGGAATGGAAGTTTTGGGTTTCTGCTCTGTAGGGTACTGAAGAGTATGCTAAGTACCACTTTATGTTCTGAGCAGAGTGTGAAAGACTAGACTGAGCAAATTATTCTACACAATCCAGGTCATGGGGCCGGGTGTGGCTAGGAAGGTGTGATGGGGCCTGCATGCTGCCAGCAGTGGGCTCCGGAGCCACCTGTAGCATCCCTGGGCCTGAAAGCTGAAATATGCAGCCTGCTGAAAAGGCGGCCTGAGCACCGGCTTAGCTGTGTTGAGACAGTATGCAAAAGGCCAGAGCTGCTGTGTCATATGGTTGTTACTCGTCATACATGGCTGTTAGAATTTATGTCTAATAATTAAAATTAAAAACTGAGTTCCTTAGTCAATCTGGCCTCATGAGGTCATGAGTCACAGGAGCCAGAGGGCAGCACAGAGGAAAACATGATCAGTATGGTACAGCCAGGCCAGTGCTTCCCAAGTTTGAGCTTCAATGGGTTGCTTCAAAATGTTCCGCAGCATTTTTAAAATATACATTTCCTAAACCCTACCTCCAGATATTTAAATTTGTTTCAGTAGTTTTGAGAATTTCTAGTTCAATGAAGCTGACATTTCTTTTTAATGTTTTTTAATCTTTGAGTACTACAGGCATTCAACTATTCAATTTTCATACTTTCTGTGCTAAATGCCTATGCAGCAGCTCCCCATCTGGCATGTACCAAAGGGACTATGTAATACCAGGAGCCCGGTGTGAGCATCTTATAGTCCCATAGTGGTAGGCTGCTTTTACACTGACTTCTTACACATGTGATACTGTTTCTTTTTCTAGACTAGCACTGTACTGAGGTCAAAGAAAATAATCATAAAATTGTTAAGGGAAATATTAATATGCTGAGCTGTCAAAGGCTCAAGTCAACAATTTCTGACATTGCCAGTCCTATGGATAATCCACTACTATTATGGACTACTGGACTATATTGGAATATTTTGCTGAATTCACACACCTACAATATTTAAATGGCAGTTGAATACCCATCTCTGACAAAACTAAACAACAAAAAAGGATATAAATGAAGGACCATTTTGTATCTGTATATTCAAAATAGTTAGGATAGATAAACAGCTACTTTTTCTTAATTCAATGAATAGAAAGATTTGTACTAATAGTGTTTGTGGACAGGATATGATGTCTGCATCTTATACTATGAATAACCACTAAGAAGACAACAATATGCAATGTATGAATTATTGAAACTGTCCTACTAATCGGTTTTGAAACCGATTTGTCTCACTGCTGTTTCTCAGTAAAATTAATAAAAAAAAATTGTGATGGGAAGCAGGCATGCCTTTCATGTCTCTAACTACTTACAACTGCAGTACTAGGAGCCTTAATTAAAGCAAACTACCCTTCCATGCAAAGTTGGTACTTTCAGTAGTCCAGCCCAAGCAGAGACATCTTTGCTCAATATCTTTCTTTTAAGTAAATTTATTTTAATATCAGTGAACCTATTTCTCAATCCATGTAATAGGAAAAAAAAAAGTTCTCATCCATGTCCCTTAAGACATCATAAAACTGCATGGTAGAACTGAATTCTAAACATAAAATTAGTAGATAACATGAGAGGTAATGATTTATGTTTAACATTAGCCTGGGCTTTCACGGGCTCCGTCTAAAAAAGATACCTATCCATCCCAGCTATGCTGTGTTAGTGTACCTGTGATCCTGTGTCTGCCCTCCTGATTTCCTTATCCACTAGGGCTACAGATACTGGGGAAACCCTAGACATATTTTTATTTACATTAATCACAATTATCCTCAAACATTTCATCAACAATTTAAAGAATACTATTAGACACTTTCTCCCATCTCTGGATCCCACCAAACTAATCAAGAAAAAGCATAAAAAATGTAAATCTCACCTATAATCCCACCATGTAGAGATCACTGCTAACACTTGATAGATTTCCTCGTAATTTCTCATCTTTTCACTTTCTTAAGATGACACCATACTCTATTTTGCCATTTTCTCCTACCACTTCATAATTTTTAAAGTATCAATGGCCTATCATTCTATCGTATGGGGTTTTCTTCTACAGTGAGCCATTTGTGTGAAATTAAAAATAAGGGTGTTAGCACCTTTACATAAATCCCTGCCCACGTGTCCGACAGCTTCCTCGGGATCAGCTTCTGAAGTGGATCACTGTCTGCGAACATTTGCTAAGGCTTGTGACATAGGCTGCCACACTGCTCTAGAGAAAAGCTGCTCCCATTCACGACCCACCAGCCACGTAAAGGGGCTGCCTTCACCACATCCTGGCTGCCAGAGAGCATTTGCATTTACAAGTTACTGTTGTTTTTAATTGGATAGGACAGAGCGGTATGCTCTTTATTTCAATTTCTTTATTACAGTAAATATTTAAGTGGTTTTAGCTATTGTACTTTTTTCTGTAAATTTGTTATCTCTTGTTTTGCTTATTTTTCTATGGAGGCCTAGGAGTTTAAACATTTTTATATTAAGGACACTTATCCTTTTGAGCTTTATCTGTTCTGTGGTTATGCCAATGGCTTATTTCTTCTGTCATGTCTCTGAAGGCTTTTGTGCTCGGAAGGCTTTTCTCAGCTCAAAGATAAAGGGTTTGCATTTCATGTTGGAGGATTAAGTGAAAGAATGTACATAAATTACTCAGCAGTTCGCATACCTGTTCATAGTAATGTAACGAACGGCATGGTAAATGCTAGCATTACAAATAATCCTATAATTATATCTGTTTTAAAAATGAAGAATCTGAAGGTGCAGAAAGACATTCAACAGTTAGGTAGAGGAGCTAAGATTCAAACCCATGCTTTCTTGTTTCAATTTTTTTCTGGTCCTCCACATTAAAAGTAAGGTGTGCAGACTATTAAGAATGGTGAACACCATGTCGGAGATATAATGTAAGACTGAAGAGATACGGATCTACTTCTTCCCAAAGATAGATGTGATGCTTTTTCAGAAAAGGACAAAAAATTTGATTGCAAAGGATAAATAGGACAGACTAAGAGTAACCACAAATATTTATATACAAATATCTTCTTACCAAAGAAACTCTATTCCTGCTATTTAATCTTTCCTTGAAATAATGTACTTCCTAATGTTTCAATTTAATTATGATCCAGTTGAGTAAAATATAGGTTTTCCTCTTAGAATTCAGTAACGGGGCAGGGCTCAGTAGAATAAGCACTTCCCTGGCAAGGGCAAGGGCCTGAGTTCAATACCTGGTTCTGCAAAAATAAATAAATAAATAAAATAAAAATAAAATTCAATAACTGAAAATGACTTTCCTTTCAATTGCCTGAGTGTGTGTGTGTGTGACTTCAAATTTTTTTTTGTTGTTGTTCTTTAAGGAATTCAATGTGTGGGGTAATTAAGTCTTTTGACCCTGAAAGCCCAGAGATGCTTTAAAGCAAGAGCAACTAGGCACATCTGTGCAAGAAGAGGCACCTCAACTCCTACACAGCCTTTGGGAACAGCTCTCATAAAATAAAATATCTAAAATTGATATTGCTAGCAGAAAGCAACAGAACAACTGGGGAGTAGTGGCTCATCCTGGAGACAGAAAAGCTATTCAAGATGAAGACTGTAAAATTTGTGCTTAGAAACTAACCCTTATTCACTTGCAGGCACTTCTGTCCTGCGTATCATCTGTTGATGAATTCCCTGTTGCCACTTCTTGTGTTTAAGTGGATGAAGTTCACAATGCCATTGGAGGGCACCACACAAATAGGATCTCAATACTGAATACTTCTAGGTGCTACACATCGAAGTCCTGCTTTTCCTGTAGTGCTGCAGGTCCACTGCAATCCCCGAAACTGATGACAAAGGGGCATTTAGTAAAAGAAATAAGCAAAATGTTGTGCTTGATGCAGTGTGTGCCCAGCCCTGACATACCAGCACAACTCCTGCATTGTCTTTTTAGGTCAGTTTCATACTCTGGCCCATCTCTCTTTGCTGGCAGCACCTGGTGATCTGGTATCTCTGAAGCAAGAGACACTACGCCTTTAACATTGGTAATACACATGTGAATTTACAAGTGGAGGATTTTGCCTTCTCTGTGTTTCTATAATTAATTTGAAACAGTGTGTTTTTGTGACCCCAACATCTATTGGTCCTCTGGAGTTCTCGGGAACACACTTTGGGAAACAACATCTATATCTAAGCCTAAACGTCATCTAGTGCTCACGATAGAGCCACACCTGCTTTTGTCCAGCTCCCATACAAATGCTGTAACCACTCAGCTAGAAAGGGCCTGCTGCACGAAGGGAAGGAGGTCCTGCACCTCTCCTAAGGATGAAAATATGTGGAGAAGCACGGCTTAGACAATCAGCACCCCGGTCAAAGAAAACAGCACAGATGTCCTGTGGGAGTAAGAGCAGATGTACTACTGAGAGAGGAATAGTCCTGGGTCGGATGGCATTCCACTGTAGGAGAGGGGAGTGGAAGAAAGGAAAATGCCACCCCCTGATTTCCTGTCTTTCATCCTTCTCTTGCCTTCAGCTTCCTCTTCTTCCCAGCTTCATTTTCTAATTCACCACTTCATCCTGGGGAATTGTTAAATGATTTTAAAACCACTGAATGCACTTCACTTACAATGCCGTCTTAGTGCTCAGCTCACTAGAAATCCTTTCACATACCACTTGTAGGACCCCTTTTACTGTACTGCTAAATTGTTATCCACTCAGTGCTTTGTAGTCTTAAATTTATAGGAATCAGCTGAGTATGTTGTCAGGTTGGGTTGCAACTCAGAGGCAAGGTCTGAAGATGCATTTTTAATCAGCCTAGGAGTTGCCAGGGACAAAAAGTGTCATAGGAGAGTCTCACAAGACAGAAATCTCAAAGGCCCTGACTATTCCTTCTCTCCTACCCAGACCTTAGGAATTGCTTGTTAAAACAAAAAAAGTAAATACAGTGGGCTCTCCTTATCTGCAGGTTCTATATCTCCAGATTCAACCAAAAGAGTTGAGAGTACTAAGAAAAAAAATACAGGGCCAGCCTAATAACTTAGCAAACTAAAACACCTGCTTAGGCAGAGCACAGCAGCAGGGATGAGACAGCAACTGAGACTGGGCGTGGTGGCTCACGCCTTTAATCCCAGCACCTGGGAGGTTGAAAACCTAAGAATCACTATGAATCGGATCTACATAGTGAGACTCTATAGAGCCTGTTCTAAATACAGGAAAAAAAAAAAGCATCTGTACTGAATGTAGAGACTTTTTCCTTATCTGTATTCCACACACAATAGAACAACTACAAACATAGTAATCCCATTGTATGAAGTATTACAAGTAATCTGGAAATGATTTAAAGTATACCTGAGGACAGGTGTAATTTCTATGCAAATGCCACACCACTTTACGCAAGACTTGAACCTTCTAGATTCTGATATTGGAAGGGTGTCCTGGAACCAATGCCCTGTGGATACCACAGTCCACAGTATGATTTTACTTTCCACAAATGGTGAAAAGGAAAACAGTGTACCATGGAGGAAAAACTTCCTATGGCTGTGGGCTACACTGTGCCAGAAACTGAGGAACACGCTGCCTTCCCATGCTGCTGAAGGGAACTTGGGAAGCCAAGGGTTGCTAGGGTGCCAGGCAGTCACATATGCAGACATACACATGTGCCTTCTGTCATAGATTTCTTTAAGCCAGCAGTTCTCAAACTTGACTGTGCAGGACAACTGCCTGGAATGCTTATAGAAAAGTGTTTCAGAAGGTCTGGGCTGGGGCTGAGAATGGCCACTTTCAACAATCTCCTTTGCTGATTCAAGTCCGGGGCTGGGTCCTCTTACTCTGAGACACATCTATTTTGTGTGACACAGCGCGCTCTGGAGCCAGTGGCCTTCGTTTGTGGCAGTCTGGCCTCAGTCACGGCCTTGGGAGGATGCCTGTTTTGAAGCAATTAATGATCCCCTTGCCTCAGTGCAATCTATTGCCTAGTGATACACAGTACTATCACCATTAGCAGCAACCACCAGGGAATGAGCTGGGATTCTGGAGCTCCGCTGGGAAAAGCGTTCTTCCGTGAGGAAAATGGTGATCATTCTTGTTTCTTTTCTTTGCTTGGGAGACAGCTCTCCTCTAACTATAGTAGGTGACACTCCGGTGTCGAGGAGCCTGAGACTTTTAAACATCATGAACCACAAGTATAGAGACTGTTTTTCGTTAAATACATTTATTAATTTTTTTTCAAATACAAAACCAAAAGAAAATCTAAATACAAATGGTGCTAATTATTTTCTCACTGAGATAGATAATGGATTTGCTACAAAATCAAAATATAAAACAGCATTCCAAGACAAAATAAATGATATGCTTTTGATTGTTGAGTACATACTTTATACCAAGCAAGTTATTTCAAGTTTCTGAATCTTATTTTATTCCAGGAGAAGAACTTTTTAATTATTAGTAAAAATAACAGTTAAATGACATAGTATCTTTCTATTGTATCACTAAGTGACTATTATTATGTCTGGGTACTTTTTTTTAAAATTTCTGATATTTTCAATTTTAGGTTTATATCAGATATTCCAGAAAGGGAACAGTGGATACCAAATACAGGCTTCTTAATATGCTATTAAAATTTCTAATGCTTACATGAAAACTAAATTTAGTTTGGTTAAAACCAACGTTCCCAGACCAGTGTGTGGGGGTGAGGTGGCAGCCTGGACTGCGGGGCAGCGTTGAAGCCTGTCTGTAACTCGCTCAGGACGGGCACTCAGGAGACAGCGGGCTATGGATACCTAACGTCCACAGGGTCACCTCAGGGGAAGAATTCCTTGGCTTCCCTGTTTAACCTGAGAATTGGGTGACATCAAAAGTGCTGGGATGCCAATCCGCGGGACGGAGACCTCCGTCTGCGTTAGCGTAACTGCGAGCTCGGTTTTGCCCACAGTCCATCGGGTCCCTTCTCATGCTATCAAGAGTTGATTAAACAGAAACAGGCAGTAAGAAGTGCTGCTGGGCAGAACCCCTGACACTGAGCGCTCTCACTGGTAAGGACTAGAGCTGAATTACTTAGTAAACACCTCGGGCTAATGTTCAGGAGCTACTTAGAATGGGGACTTCGGTGAAGGGAAAGGAGTCTGGAGCACAGTCCAAAAAGATAACTACTACAGAGGAAGCATTTCAACATTAAATCCTAAAAGGATACATTTGAAAACAAATGATTTTCCTGTCCTAGGAACAGCAAATCCAAAATACAAACCGCTGGGAGCATGCCGAGCTTATTTCTACTTCTCAGATGACTGCCTACAGAGACTACTTTCCAACGCAGGACAGTGTTATCTGGCAACTCTATTTTTACCAGGAGCCACTTTAGAAGCCTGCAAGGCCATCGCAGTCATTCAGTATCACTGTCAGGAACACAAAGGTCTGAAACACCGCATGGTTATGCAACAGCCAAACCTTAATTGGCTGCCAGGAAGCTGGTGTCCTCAACCTGCAACGTCAGGCTGGACCAAGGCTCTGCGAGAGCAGGGCCTGGGCACGGAACTGCTGAGAAGCAGGGCAGTGCAGCAGTTAGGGGCAGAGCGTTCAGAGGTGAGAGGGCCAAGATAACATTTTGACTCTGAGAGCCATATAAACAGTTATTAAAACTATTTGAGCTGTTTTCTTTTTTAAAAAGAAGGCATATATATATATATATATATATATATATATATATATATGAAAGCAGATGGATACTTGGTACACTGGCACAAAGAGATAACTTATAAAAGGTAGCTGGTGTTTTTATTATAAGGAAGTGTTGGGTCAGATAGTAAGAGAGAGAAAAAGAATAAGAACTAGAATTGTGTGGGATTTAGGAGTTAATAAAGATAGAAAGTAAATTAGTGGTTATTAGAGGCTAACAGGGCAGGCATATGTGGAGTAACTAATGGGCAGGGGGTCATTTTTTGCAGGGATAAAATATTCTGGGCAAACTTCTAAATGCTAAATACTTGTAAATACTAAAACCATCAAAACATAGTCTTTAACATGAATTTTATGCACGTGAACTGTATTTCGGTTTAACAAGTCACTTGTGCACACAAAATCATGGGGGCCAAAAGTCTGGGGAAACTAGTAGAAGAGTAGACCGAGTGAAGCAGAAGCTGAGGAGGGGGATCATGGCATGGAAAGGCGAGAGATGGGCACTTCACAGGGAAACCCTGCCACTGCTGAGCTGGCCAAAATCCTGAGGCGGGGCCAGGGGGCTTCAGGTTTCTAATACCCAAGAGACTGGATTACTTCTCCTTTGAGGAAAAGGAGATCCTGGCCCAGAAAGAAGAAGAGAACCTCCAGGTGGCTGAGGTGGGGCCAGACCCCAGGCTACGGAACTTCACAGCGTTCTTCAAACGCATTCATCCCTCACAGACAGGAAGACTGAGGGTTAATGGAGGTCGACGGCTGCTTTTCCTCTGTAATTGTGTGGGGAGGCCTGAGTGCTTGTCTGGAATGGCAGCTGGCATTCTGTGTTCCTGTTTATTACAGTTTATCTCAATCAGTCATTTCCATTCACCTTTTAAAAAAACATGAGGTGCAGCTGTGGCTTTACTTTAAATATTGTTCCTTCCAGCCTTTTAATTTCTTCATGGGGTCCTCCCTAATCTTTCACTGTAATTGGATGCATGACATTAGAGACAGTATCTCTGCAGAACAAAGCCGGGCAAGCAGGCCTGCACAGTCCTGGGACCACATTTGAGGTCCGTATTCTGTGCACAGGAGCAGGGGACCAGAAGGCGCACCGGCTTCCCTGTGTTTGCTCTGCAACAACGCCGGGGCCAGTCTTATGCCATCACCACCAGTCTTATGCATACCACCAGGTAGTATGTTAATGCTCCTGATTTCCCCTTTTCACTCTCCACTAGTGTCCTTCGGATATTACTCCGTCTGGGGTCAGCAAGGCCTGCTGACTTTGCAAGTCCACACTGGTTAACTCAACAGCTTTCCAAACAGCAGCAAGTCCATGGAGCACATTTGTTTCTGTGCCTCCCCATCTGGGCTGTAAGCTCTGGGCAGTGGCCACCATGCAGAAGAAGGGAGGCTCTTGGGACACTGACTGCCCGCTGAGGGCTACATGGGGCCTGCAACCAACCAGCGGTGTGGCTCTTCACCAAGGACTCCAAAGGTGCTCCTCACAGGGCAGGGAAGTAGTGGGCTGAACAAACAGACGCTGCCAGGTCGCCTCTTTCTTTCCTAAATACTAGGGTATATTTTCTGTTGCGCACAATTCTACTGCTGTTATTGAATAAACCAGAGGGCCTTAATGAAACATTTCTCTTTAACAAGCAGGACCTTCCCCAAGGAAAAGGAACAGATACATAATCTCTTCCTTCCTCTGCCTTGGTGAAATCTAATTTTAGTCACTGGAAAGTGACTTTTCCCCCTGAAGGCTGTTTGTCCTACTTTAAAACAATACGGCAAAACAATCCCTATAGACATGTGATATTTATTAGTGCAACTGCTTCAGGGAATTCCATGCACCTGAGCAGCGAATGCCAATTTTCCAACTAGTTTTGATCACTGATCTCAAACTAGGGTGAGACTTACTGGAACTTTTATTTAATGAGTAAAAAATTTACTCATTAAACTACATACTTGTGTATATGTTTTATAATATATAGCTTTACAAGTGGTTAATGAGTAATTTCTGAATAAAATACATGTATACTTGCAGCATAAAATCTAATAGATTTTACCGATGGATGTAAGGTCAAACAACTTTTAGAGTGTTATCAGGAAAAAGTTTAATAAAAGTGTATGTATGCAGGGATAATATGTGAAAATAAAGGTATAAATATACAAACACGTAAAACGTTGAGTCTGTTTGATAACTGGCTCAAGCCACTGACAAGGTTGGCACAGTTCTGGCTGGGATTACAGGTATGCACCACAAGGCAATTGTTGTGAGTTCGAGACCAGCCTGAGCTACAAAATGAGCTTAAGGCCAGCCTGAACTGCATAGTGAGACCTGCATAGTGAGACCCTGTCTCAAAAAGACAAAAAAAAAAAAGAGTCTAACAAGGGAAAAATGATTTCTATACTAAGTATCTGGTTTCCCTAATTATTACCTTTTTTTTTTTTTCTTTTTTCTAAAAAGGCCTATCTTACTCTTTATTGAAATTTCAAGTCACAGCTTTTTTGCTAACCATCATGAAGTTTTCATAAGAACCACGACACCTGACATGGACATACTTGAAAGCGCTTGCCAGGCTAGAGAGCGAGCGTCCCTCACAGCACCCTGATCTCTGAGCATGCCCTGCACCCAGAAGTTTCAGCCAGTGGTCTCGGTATGAACCTACCTGATGCTGTTTCTATGTATCACCTGGGGCAGTCTGCTCTCTGTTAGATGAGGGCCACACGACGCAACTCTGCTTTGTGGTGGGATATTTTAAAGCTCTGGAGCCTTACATGTGTGTAGCTTTAGGCGTCCCAGCTTCACACTTGGCAGCATAGCACTACTCATTTATTCCAGGCAAGTGGGTTCTCTGCCCATTTCTAAGTAGGGTGAAACCAAGTGGTCTGACTTTATTGTGGATGTAGTAACAATGGTAAATCTTTTATTTGTCCTCTGTGTGAAGTGACCTACATTCTTCTATCTAAAAAACTGATATAGAAAACTGTGAGCACTTCTTGGGCACTGAAAATAGAGCAAGTCTAAACACACTTGCAAGGCTGGATAAATGATCTGACTGATGAGTACCACAAGTGTCTTTTACACACTGGCTTCTAGAGGAGAGGGAAAGGGGACAGCTGAGAAGTGCTAGGGTTTCAGGACTCTACAGACTTATCAACCTGGGCACTCATTTCCTTCTTGGGTATCACCAGGGATGAAAAAGGTACAGGGCCACAGTGTAGGCCTCTCTTACATATTTAGGCCTCACCTTTTGGAGAAAGTACACAAATTCTTGTTAATTACTTTATGACTGACACATATACTTAGAAAACACACAATTATATATGTAAGATGCAAGCAGCCATGTTTTACATCAGTATTCTCAAGGAACTAATGTTAGAGAAGCATTTTCCTGTATCTCATGCTGGGGAAAAAGGCTAATGACATGTCTGATCCAATAAAAACAAAAAAGAACCTCATGAGTTACTGTTCTATGAGGCTACATTAATTGATATGCGGTTCAGAAGGAAATGAAATTTCAGTTCCAGTCCATGGTGGGAGGACTCTTCTTCCTCCCAGGATGCTGTGCTGTGAGCCACAGTTGACTTTGGTAAGAAATAAGAGAGGAAGGATTGAGTGTGTATTTAGCCTTCCGTGGACACACAAGCATATACTTGCAGGACGATTTCATGACCTCACCCATGTAACTAAAGCTATTTTTAGTTGGGCCTCTTATTACTAGGCAATTACTATATTAAACATTCCCACATAAACCAACTTTCAAAAGAAAAGCTGGAGAATAGATACTGTGTCTTTTTCTTTGTGGTGGTGGGGGAAGGGGAATTGAACTCATGACCTCAAACTTGCCAGGCAGGCACACCGGCACTGAGCTGTATCCCCAGCCCATGTATAAATTGTTTTTAATCTTTTTAAAAATGTATTTAGTACATGGCCTACACGGGCTCACTACACAGATCGAATTTACAGTGATCCTCCTGTTTTCAGCCTCTCAAGTGCTGGATTTACAGGGGTGCACCACCACACCCAGTATCACTCATCTTTCCAACATGCCCCAGGGGAGGGGCCAGCACAGTATGCCACCATGTATCAACTTTTAAAATGGCAAAATTTTTCTTCCTAAGGCTGGTAAGATATCTCAGCAGACTAAAGTGACCCCAGCCACACCACCTGGCGTGGAGGCGCACACCGATAATCCCAACACTGGAGAGGCTGAAAACTAGAGAATCACTACAAGTTCACAGTGAGACCCTATACCAAATACATAAATTAAAAAAATGTCAAAGATAGGTTAACCATTCCGGTAATTATTCAGATGAACTGATAATACATGTCAATAATTTTTAAAAAATATTCCTATATATAAGGCTTGCCTAGTTGAGTGTAATATAGTTTTTCAAATGAGAACAACATGCATGCTTTTGTTACAGCTATAATATATTAATGAATGAAAGCTAGAGAAAGAATATTCCTAACTTAATGCATTTGATTCTTGCAGTTATTTTTCCTGACCAGATGGCATGGCCACTCAGTATGGAATCTGACCACTCCTCAAGGGCGATCTTTCTTCCAGTTAAAAATGGTCCAACTGTTTATAAACAAGAGCTCTGCCCCTTACCTTTTTATAATTCCCCTCCACATCCGCTGGGGATTCTTGACTAATTATGTCATCCATTCCATCACTGTCCAAATTCATCCTCTAACTTTTCAGAATGTCACTTAAGAAACAATCTTCCACAAATCCTGACAGGCTGCAGTGCCAACAGCCCAGAGCCCCGGTGACCGCTCATGCTGACAGGAGAGGCAGCTGAGCGTCTGTGGCTGGCTGGAGGTGGCCTTGCCCTCCCTGTCCCAGAGACACCACCCCACGTGGCTGCCCTGGCTTGCTCCACACCCGGGTGGTGCTGGGCAGCTGCTCTTTCTGAGAGTCTCCCTTTGCTCCTGACACTTGGTGTGTTCAGAGCCCAGCCTCTCCACCATCTGCCATAACCTTCTCCCAGTGCTGCTCTCTGGATTGATTCTTCTCTGTAGCACCTTTCCTGTTCCCAGTAAGAGACAAGAGAGGAACTAGGCTTCCACAGATGGACAAGTCTCCAATTCAGGGCTGTGAGCTGGAGCTCTGTGAGGAAAACTAGCAATCTTCCTCTGATGAGGTAGTCTACAGTATAAAAACAGAAGGGACAGCTGCAGCTTCACAAACCTCATGAGTGTCCCACCACAAAAGAAAATCGCCACAAAAGAAAAACAGTAAAACAGATTTTTTAAAATTTCCCTGATACTTTGTAAAGCGCATGTGTAGAAGTTTTATCTTCTGGTAAGAGTTCAGGCTCAGGACTGACCCTGCTTTCCCAACTCACAGGAGGACCCCTTGGCCCAAGGAGCATGGCTTTGTTCTACTAATACAGGCAAGAAAAAAGATCCGTCAACTTTTCTTTAAAATTCAGCCAGTGGCGGGCTTTTTGACAAAAGCGAAAGTTCTTTTCTGTTGCTCTCTTTAACCTTTTCCCATGGCTTCTGGTTTTGTTTAAGGGCTTTACATGTGGTGGGGAAAAAGGCCCACAGCTGGAGGATGTTTTGGTGTAAGAGGCAAATAGTGTGTGTGCACCCACTCACCCATCATTATCAAATTACTACTGCCATAAATCCAAAAGAAAAAGAAAAATTATTTATTAAAAAAAAAAAAAAAGTTTTCAGGAGAGATCGGTCTGAAAATAAACCCAAGGCCAAGCCTCCGCTTGGGAACACCATCCAGCATGTTGGCCGGCTGCACATGTACTAGTTACTGAGTTTTCAACAGATTTTTGAGCAACTGCAATGTCATGAATAACCTACCAGACCATCGACAAATGAGCAGATAAAATGTGATGCATATGTGTGCGTGCAACTCAGCGTTACTCATGTAGGAGGATAAATCTGAGTCATTTGTAGGAAAATAGATGCATTCAACGAAACAATAATGCTAAATGAAATAAATCAGACACAGTTAAATATTGCATGGCTTCGCTTACATGAGAAGCCCAAAGTATAAATTATTTAAGATAAAACAGTAGATCACAAGAAGGTAGTTTTAAGGAGGTGGACCTTTTACAGATGGAAGAAGATGTAGAGATGCAGGAAGGAAGGATGGGGTAGAAGTAAGGTGGAGTAAGGAATGATACACACATGCCCCAACTCCCTATGATCAATGTATTCACTACATGTCACAAATGTATAGTACTAATAAAACAAACAGTTCTAAAAGCAAAACTGCCCCTCAAAGCAACCTCTGGCACCTGACACTCCATACAAGTACTCTTGGGGCCAGTGAGATAGCTCAGAGAACCAAAGCACCTGCTCAGGGAAGTACAGGGACTGGGGTTCTATCCCCAGCACCACTCAGTGCACCAGCCCCACCCTGAGGCAGGCTGAGCCCGTCAATGTTCGGCTGCAGTGGTGCATGCCAGTAATTTCAGCACTGGGGAGGCTGAAAGCAGGAGGATCACTATGAGTCTGAGCTGTGTAGTGAGACCCTGTAACAACCGAATTTTTTTTTTAAAGTACTCTCATTTCAGTTGCCTACGTATTTCTCTATAAGTTTTTTTTAATTCAACTTGTGAAAGATTTATAACATGTCTCAATGTACTTTATAGTAATTCTTCTACAAAGGAAATACTTTCCTTTGCAGGCTCGATCAAAAGCTATGTCCTCCCTTTACTCCATCCTTGCCTCCCACCTCTAGCCTAAGGGATGCAGTACATGCCTGTCACCCATTAGAAACACAAGCTGTACCTCACAGCTTGTAATTGTTCAGGTCTTCTTCCTCATGAACACCTCCCTGTCTAACTCTTCTCTAGAACTCAGTCCAGATGAAAAGTCAAGATGTCTCGACTTACTCTGGATGTCACATGCAGAAAGTGTCCTAGGATGCTTCCCAGGGCTGTGGGGCAATGTTGGCCACTGAATGTGCATCCACACCAGGTGTTCACAGTACAGGTGGATTCACTATGGCTCAGCTTTGGGATACAATAAATGCCCTACTTTGAAGATACCTGCATATCTGAAATCCAGCCAAAGGAGATTAAAACAAAGGAAGTGCATATCTTCTTACATGACATACAACAACAAAACAACAATACCAACCCTGTATTAAGGGGGTGCCATGTGCCAGGTGCTTTATTGTATGCCTTCTACATGTCTCTAATCCTCTCAATAACTCTTTGGAGTTATTGAGAGGATTAACAGCTATATTTTGCAGCCAAATAAAAGAACTCAGTGAGGTTAGGTACCTTGCCCACGTAGTAGTGTGAGTCAATGGGCAGAACTGGACCCTGGACCTTTGCCTCTGTGGCCCATCTCATATATGAGTGTGCTAGCCTGCCCCTCCCTCCCTGGCTACCTCAGAAAGAAACAATGACACACAATAAAATAATAAACAATGGTAATTTTAAAAAATTAAAGTGAGATACAGAGAAAGCCAGCAGTGTTCCCATAATAACAGTATCACACACTGAAATGTTTTATAAATTATACATCTGGAACATCAGCAGGTACTGCCACATATTTCCTGTGACAATGCCTCAAGAAATGAAAGGAAAGCTGTGGCACTTGTGACCCAGCACACTCTAGGATGCATTTTCCTTTCTACTTACCGTGGTGCTTTCAGCATCATTATGGCTTCTTTCCAACAGTCATCATGGTTTCCAGGTCTTTCCAAGAGGACAGGGATTTGTATTTATTCCTCTTATTTACCCCACAGCATCTAGAACACTGTCTTGCATGCAGTGGACAATGTCAAACTGTGGGATAAGTATGTGAGCGGAGGAGAAATGAATGTGCTGCTTCAAATGTTTCCTCCAAACGCTGTCCACGATGAGCGACAGTAATAGTTTACCACCTGTTTCTCCCATCCTCAGGCCTGCTTCTTAGGGAGGCTACGTGAACTGGAACCTCAGGAGCTGCAGACCGACCGCTGCAGCTCCAAGCCCAAGAAGCCCCAAGGAGATGAAAAGCAGCTCTTGCACAGTAGTAGCAAAGCTCAGGTTGCTGCCGTGACTCATGGCCACTGCACTATAGATCAGGTTCACAACACCCATTTCAGTCTCCTACCCTGATCTGCTTAACAGCCTACAGTTGGGACTGTCATGGATGAAATTAACAAGCAGTTGGAGAACACAAGATTCAGTATGATACCTAGGGCTATAAGCCTAAATTCTAACATCCCTCTACCTTAATGTTAACTGGGTTGACTTAGGTATAGTATTACAATGAGAAAAAACTGAAATTTCACACTTAATTGTGCAAATGTATAATATACTACAAATATGTAAAGAATGCATTAATTGTAAATTAACTACACACATACACATGTGCCCACATGTACATTAATAATATTATCTTCTGGAGACAGGCACATCAAGCCCAAGATGGAAATTTCCCAACCGAACAACTGCAACGAAAATTAGTACTAAGAAAACCCTAAAGGACCACTCCTCTCCTCAACCTCCAACCCCCTTCTCGAAGTCATTCCCCAGCAGCTACTAAATAGAGGCAAACAACATAACATCTTCTCCTAACTAAAACAAGGGCTCTCAGGGCAATCGGGCTGAGGTTATGGGGATCCTACTCAAACAAGGGTCACAGCCCAAGCCCTTCTTCGCTGACGGAGATGTGATGCTACCGCCAGGCCGGCTTCTGCCACCTTAAAATATGACACAGAGCTTTCTTATTGCATGTAATAGGACTGATCTTTATGCTGTCTGGAATTTTTCTACTCAAAATGTACTCTCAGACCAGAGCATTAACAGAACCATGGGGCTTTCCAGAAAAACAGACTCTCAGGTCCCACTCTGAACCTGCCAAATCAGAAAACCAATTTTTTAAAAGTGATCTCTAGGATTTTAAAGTGCACTTTATTAGGAACATTGCTCTAGCACATTAAGCACTGCATGAAAAGCTGCTCTCCATCTACTTCAGACTGCATTTCCGAGGGCGGTGGCAAGAGCTGGACTTCAAATGTTTGGAATCAACACTGCAATTCACTTGACTTCCAAGAGGTCCAAATGAACATAAGAATGGAGGAAACCTAACCAAATACCACCTAGGCAGATGCAAGCTACATGGAGCACGTGGTGGCTTTGTGGTGGCCACGCGAGCAAGGGACAGCAGCCACTCCTGTCCTTCTGCTGCTGCCTTCTTGAAAACAGACTGTCCTGGCAGAAGATGGTCCCTGAAGCTAACGCTGCCCTCAGAAAATGCACTCACGGCCACTGATAGTCCCTGAGGTGAAAAGGGCTTCTCCAAGCCCTCTGCCCTGAGACTCCAGGACTAGAAATGAAGGCTGCAGCTTCCTCTTAAGCCACGCCAGGCACACTGCTCATGGGAGCTAATGCTTTTAGATGATCATTATCAGTGATTGGTAGAAATCATTGACTCTGAGTATGTGGACCGTATAACTGGGACATTACTTATGCACTGTCAAAAGATTTTCTTATTCATAGGTGAAAATTGTTTCATTCTGATTAACTCTTTAGCCTCCCACTCTTTTCCTTCAGCCTTAGCATTCCTATTCTATATAATAGACTTATAATTTCTTTTCAAATCTTTCTTTCATGTACAATTCATCTAAATTTGGTTTGCTTTTCAATTAAAGTATCCCAGTAGCTAGAAAAGCCATGAAAACTTACAGGTGATTCTTAAAAGAACTTTTCATTGTAGGTTAAAACATTAAAATGATGACTTACTAAAAACTCAGGGTAGGGTAAGTCACAGCGTGGGAAGCAGCCATTGTCAAAATATTTTCCCACAGAAAAAAGACTGAGGGTCACAGTTGAACTCTTTCTGCTTAATGAGAAACCTGTGCATAAGAAACCTATCTGCAGTGCCTTTGACAACCACAGGGCAGCTTCCAGGTGGGGCCATATTAATGTCCCCATTGTATTCCTCTGTGTATTCTTTTCCCAGAATGTCCTTCCACATCGATTGGTACTAGGCTACCGTGATGGGACTTTTTTCTTTTGAATTCAAGCAGTTTTTTCAAATTACTTTCTATCTCAGGGAGCATAGTGATTCCTGTTACTTCGACATAGTGCACAGGGGAATATTAAGTACATCACAAGTTCAAATTTTCCTTTGGTATAGAGAAGATGAAATAATGGGAAATAACTCTATCAGTGTTTCTCTCCATAAAACTCCAAGATTACAACTCTCTCTCTCTCTCTCTCTCTCTCTCTCTCTCTCTGGACATCTGCATTCTCCAAAAATACTTTTTTTGATGCAGTGATATGTATCACAGGGATGCCCCATTTTCTCCCCCCCATTACCACCATCCTTTCCAAGAGAAAGGATGACAGGCACTTGGCTTAACCTCTTAAAATCACCATCAGTCTGGATCACCTCGCTTGAGTCAGATGGCGGTGCTTTAAACAGGGATGTGCTGCTATAAAATCTCTATTTCAGATCCAGCTTGTAATGGAGACCTGTTGAAGATTTTCTACTGGTGATTTTTTTTTTTTTTTTTTCCTATTTGGGGACTGTTCACTGTGCTTATTTTGAGGGAAAATATATAAATTAAGCTTTTAAATATTTTACATAAAAATCAAATACTAATGAATTCATAACCATATTTTAATTTTTTGATTACCACCTCAGAAAAACAACTGTATCTCATCAAAACAAAACACAACTATACTTTAACCATAAAAAACAAGGAAGGCAAAGTTCATTTCAAATACATTTTTCTAACAAAAAAATTATAGAAAAGCACAGAAAATTACTGTATTGAACATATATTTAAAAGTTTATTTCAAAATAGTGTGCTAAATGCTTTTGAAATTCCCTTTTCATTTTAACATATTTTCCCTGCTGTGGATGAAACCAGGCTTCCACTGCATAGAATCTCAAATGAGCTCAACTTTGATACCTTGCTTTCTCATTCACAGGAAGAAGTGAAGGGAATGAACTCTCACTTGGCATAGTGTCAACAAGGATAGAATAATTTTTTTTTTTCTTTGTTAACCATTAAATGATCCAGTAGAACTTGGGCATAAAAGGCTGTTTACTACTTTTTTCAGAAAGAATTTTAGGACATCTTGATGTACTACTTAAAGTGATATACTAATCTTAACCTGAAACTACAATAGGGTGTCTCATTTAATTGACTCTTCAACTGGGCCAAAGCCACACTTTGCTCCCAGAAACATTCAGTGTCCCACCAAGCATTTAAATTATCCCTTAGTAGGGCAAAAGGATGCAGTAAAACTATAAATGTAAATATATGAAGAAAGGCAGCTTAGGCATGAGTATGCCTCAATAACCACAGACTTTTAGAAGAGTGCTGGGGAATGAACCGTGAGACATGGAGATGAATGCTAAATGCACCATCTCTGGAATGTGCCTGCATCTCTTTTATTCACTTTGTGCCTTGCACAGTGTTGCCTATTCAGGCGTTGGCATGTCCCAAGTGCAGGCCACTGAGGCTCAGGAACCATGAGCTATATTCTGGAGTCAGTTGCACTAATTCCCTGCTGCATGCATAGACCTGAGATTCTCACCGGGACTAGGAACAGCACTGGCTGCAGCAAATGCAACCCGAGCCAAAGAGCACTTAGTGAACACATACTCCGCATCTTGAAGAAGCTTTGTGTAATAGGACAGATTCTCATAGAAGGAAAAACAATGTGCACTGAGAAGAAGGAATTTGACTGAGAGCTAAAAGGCAAATGTTTCTGGCTCAAGGTAGCTGGCTGTCTTAGCTACTCTTCTATTGTTGCTAAGACAAAAACACTTGACACCCAAAGTTAAAGGGCACAGTTTGTAGAGGTTTCAGTGCATAACTGGCTGGCTCTAAAGCATGGTAGCAGGTCAAACAAGCATAGCAGAAGAGAACAGTTCATGGTGAACAGAAGACAGCAAAGCAAGCAAGAGGGGAGACAAGCTTCTTCCTGTCCCTTACACTATAATCAGGCTACTCTGGTGCCAAGCCAATGAGTGGACTGATTTAGTCATCCCCCACCCTTGACCCTAGAACCTTTAATCCTAGTGTTGCAATATGAATCAATCACATACTCTAGGTTCACTGAAAAAAAAACAATGACTGCATGAGGTTTGGGGGACATCTAGATACACATCATCACAGTGACATTTGGGTTTTGAAAGCTGTTTAGTCTACAATAGGTGGAGGAAGCAGGTGGTGTGTGGGTGGGAAGTATCCTAGTTGGAGTTCTCCCCGCAAAAGAGAAAGAGCTGATGGGAACATAGGGGCACGAGCTCAGCCCTGGAAGAAGGAATGCTTCTGCCCAGGGCTCGGGTCCTGACTGTGACACAGAGTGTCTGGGGTTTGTCCCAGGGAACACAGGGAAGCATTAAAGATTTCTGACCATGTTTTTCCTAACCAAGTCTATGTTCAAAAAAGAGACACTATGTTCCTTAGGGAAGATATGAGAGTTATTTATACACCATTTTGCTCTTTCTCTTTCAAGTCTCTATTCCCACAGTAGCTAAGAATGTGAGTATGATCAATATCTGAGGCAGTCATTTAAGCAACAGCAAAAAGGGATAAAAGCATGCACTGTTTTTATATACTCGATGTATCCCCCAAACAAAACTGCAGGAAGAGGGAGACAATCTTTGGGAGTTTTTAAGCAAAATGGGCCTTTTGACCTAAACTTGTGTTTACAAGTTAACAATATTTCTCAGCTGTCTGTCAGAGAGCATTTAGAGGAATCTGGCCTTTTGAAGGCTGCCAGGCCTGAAGCTGTGGGCAAGGTTCTTTCCTGAAGAGATTGGCTTCCTCCCAAGAGTGGAAAATGGAGGTCGATAGCTCTCTCTCTCTCTTAACAGGGCTCTGACGAAAAATGACAGCACATGCCTCTGTAACCTTTGCTAATCTAACTCCTGTAAGGACAAAAAGTACATAAAGATGATGAGAATGTGAGAAACTCTGCAGACAAACAAAACCACCACAATAAATTCCTGCGCAGGAATTCCTCTCTGTTCACCCCTCCCTGAGCTAACTTGTTCAAAGCACAATGAATTCAAACAGTTGCTCAAACAGGGGCATTCAAGCTCCGGGAGCAGCAAAACTCTTTTTTTTCAACACAATCATCTCTTCAGAAAAGGAATATACAAGAATTAATTGTATTTCTATCTATTAGCCAAAAATGACTCTGCAATAAAATGATGCATTACTTACAGAGTCTCCCTGAGGGCCTGCCAGATAGCTCAACAGACTAAAGCACCTGTGTAGGCAGAGCACAGGGACTGCAGTTTGATTCCTGGCACCACAAGCCATGCAGGCCTCACCCGTGGGGTGCCCTGACAGCAACTGAGACTGGGCGTGGTGGCACACACCTGTAAGCACCTTCTCCTGCTGCTTGGGAGGCTGAAAACAGGAGACTGAAATCACTACGAGTCCAAGATGTGTAGGGACACCCTATAGACCCTGTACTAAATACATTAAAAAAAAAAATTCTCCCCAAGCCCCTAGAGTGCTCAGAAGAAATGGTGAGTGGAAGCAGACAAATCTTGATTCATGATGAGGGGTTATTTATGTAGAAGGATGGCCTCTGGCAGGGGACCTGCCAACTCCTATGCCAGAATGTTAAGCTGAGAAACTCCTACTTCACAGGTGAGAAAATTAGTAAAAACCATGAGGATCACCTGCCTCCTTCATGAAAGCGGTGCAGATGAAAGTGGGGGAGGGAAGAAGCGGGGCTGAAAGCCCTCAGAAGCTACCGCAATGCTGCATGTTGGCATTGCCTGTTTTCTCGGTCAGTTCCATACATAACATGTATATCCATCCACGGGAAAAGCAGAGAACAAAGATAAAAATTCCTGCCTTCATGAAGCACAGAACAAGGAAGGCAGAAGAGATAGACAAGTAAAATATATGCTATGATAGAAATGCTACATATAAAGATGCATGAGGAGCCAGGTGCGGTGGTGCATGCTTGTAATCTCAGCTACTCAGGAGGCTGACCAAGAAGGATCAGAATTCTGAGGCCTGCCTGGCAACTTAGGGAGTCCCTGTCTGAAATTTTAAAATAAACACAAAGAACTGGAGACATACCTTAGTGGCAAAGCAGCCAAATGTGATTTTCAGATAAACTGTGAACAACTTTTTAGCAGAAATATATGCACACATGTGTATACTTACTAAATCTGGTATCCTAAGCCAGGCGCGGTGGTGTATGCCTGTAATCCCAGCACTTGGAAGGCTGAGGCAGGAGGATTATTGTGAGTTCGAGACCAGCCTGAGCTACAAAGTGAGCTTAAGGCCAGCCTGAACTGCATAGTGAGACCCTGTCTCAAAAAGACAAAAATAAATAAATAAATAAATAAATAAATAAATAAATAAATCTGGTATCCTACATGGGTGAGGTTTGGGGGAGCCATGCCAGGCCGAAGAAACACTCAGGGCATGGCCAGCCCAGTCATGTAACTGGGGAATGAAGCAAGCAGGGCTGGGAGAGAAGTTTGGGAGGAAACAGAGACGAATTAATGTGAGGTGTCTGGCCCTCTAAAGACCTAGGTTTGTGCTTTGAGCAGGAAGATGTGGGTCATGGTCTGACCTAGGTTTTAAAAGCTCTTCTAGGTGGACTTGTTGGCACAGGCCTTTTATTCCAGCACTCTGAGTCGGAGGCAGAATGACTGCAAGTTTGAGTCTAGCCTGGAAACTCAGTAAGACTCCATCTCAAAACCAAAAACTTTAAAATGGCTGGGAGTGGAGTTCAGTGCAAAGGCCCCAGTTCAGCTTTCAGTGCTGGAGGAAAACCATGGTATTCGTAGCCTACAGAATGGAGCAGGGGCCAAGGCAGGGCAGGGAGACCAGTTAAAAAGACATTATTACTATACAACAATGCTAGTAATACAGTAAATATATCAGTACAATGACTAAAATGTCTATGTAATTTTGGAGGGATAAGTTTTTAATACCTCATTTATGGACATTCCATTAAAGATTTCTCTGAAATCTTACTATGCATTATTTATAGGAGGAAAAGAATCAGTCCTCCAAATCAACTGTCAACTCATTAAAAATCGCTAAAACCTAAGGAACTTGCCTTCACTGCACTATTATTCTTAAAAAATAAATGTTTATTGTCAAAATAACGTTCTAGAAAATATCACATTGTCCATATCACCAGGGATTGAGACATCAAACTAAGGATTTAAAGAAATTACTTTCCCTGAATCCAATCCCATGTGCTACCAGCTGGGTTCTACACCTAAGATTCCTGAGTGGGATTAAAATTGGCTTCAAGATTAATGTTTCTGTTTTTGCTGGGCTGCAGATAAAGGAGAGCATTTCAAAAGAAAATCCACATGAAGGTAGTTCTATTACAAAGCTCCGCAGTGATAATCTATTGACTACCAGCATGCCCCCAAAACAATTTTACTGTGGAAATAAGCAATAAATATTTCAAAACTATTAAGCAAACACTGTCACTGTTATATATTATAGTTTATACAAAATAAAATCAATTTATCTTCCTTTGGAAGAAGCAGTAGGCCAACCTATCCCTTTTTTTCCAATTAACTTTATATCTGACCCAATTTTTACCCTCCAAAAACAATTTCATGTTCAGCCTAATGAAAAGATATTAAGAATAATCTTGCATTAGCTTGCCCTTCAAACATAAATTATACAGTTTCTCTGACAAGAGAAGGAAATTATTTTAATTATGACAGTAATTTAATCACCTGCAGTGGTAGCCATAGATTAGGGTCCACGGAGCCTGACATTCCCCCACCCTTAAATATTGTATTATGTGTGAGTAATATACGTTTTTTATTAAGTATCTCTGACCATTTCTCATGGTAAGAATCCTCATAAAGCACAAATAGTGATATTTAGGATCTATGAACCTAAATGTCCTATAAAATGAGAATACTATAAAACACCCTATAATTATAAGATTCCCATTACTAAGCAGAGAAAAAGCACATAAATGCATTTTATAGGCACATTTTACTTAACTAGAAGCCACTGCCTTGGGTCTGGTGAAGCATACCACTCTGCCTGCATATAATTACCTCTGTGAAATCTGACCTCATGAGAAACACCTGCTTGTCTCAGGTAACCCTTCACATAAGAAGGAGGCATTGTTAATTAGAGAATTCGTTCCTCAGAGCCTCTAAACTTGGTCAGTTAAGTAATACCCCTATACTAAGGAGCCAGGACCAGGGCTAGTGCTGCCTGCTGCTGCAAAAAGCAATAGCTCTAAGAATATTCCTGCAGGCTATTCGCAAGAAGGATACTTTCAGTGCTATCTCAGCAGCCCAAGACCTCAGATGGAGTTATTCCACACTTTGAAAGGGATCATTTGAAACTGTCTAAGTGTCTATTTCATAACTGCAGATACTGAATTAGCACATAGTTGAATGTGTCTTATTAAATTTTTTCTGTGGTGTCAATGAATATTCTTAGTAAACGTTTAAAACAACACACTGCTAAAAATAAGTTCAGGAAGACATACAAGTGCAACTTTAAATGTCAAGTGCATGCTGGCTGATATTTCTAAAATTTCTAAGATCAACAATTATGACTATTCCCATAATCTTAAAGACTATCCTAAAAGCTAGGAGAAAAGTAGCTCACATCGTGCGCAGTGAGCAAAGCCCCCATTTGTCAACGCTACCGATGTGAAAATTCTGCCCAGATTTCTCTCTGAAGCCTCTTAAATTCAATTACAGTGCAAAGCAGTTTGTCTTATCGCACAGACATACAGAATGTGCAAGCGCAGATCACCTCCATGGATTCCACAGATGCTTTAAAGGCCAGGGAAGCAGGGTTTTTCTGCCCCATTACTCCCCAGAAAGCCTAATTACAATTCAGATACTGTATGCACCGAAGGAAGGCCGAAACCGTGCTGGGGATGGCAAAAATCCCTTGCAAATCCGGAAAGAGGCAACCTGCTGCTTTGGAAGGGGAAGGCCTCTCGGCAGGGCTGCGGCCGCAGGATCGGGCTAGGTCCTACCTGGTACGAGCAGTTCTCCTGATGGACCATCTCAGTGCATCCTAGGGCGCAGACCCCAAGGCAGGACTGATGGGCGGCGAGGCTGCGGAGGGCGAGCGCGGAGCATCCAGCGGCGGGCGGGGAGAGAACGCCCCGGCCGGGCAGGGGCTCCCCGCAGATTAAAATGGATGCGGTTCGGCTGAGCAACCTGCGCAGTGCACTGCCTGGGCCGGGGAGCGCGCAGCCAGCAGCAGCTCGGCGCCTCGGGAACCAGCGAGGCGGGCTGGGCGCAGGGAGCTAGGACCGGGCTGGGGCGGGGGCGGGCTCTCGCCGCACAATCAGCCAATTATATTATAGGCACAAAGAAAGGGATCAGTCTGGGGCTGGTGCGACCTTCTGGTGCTTTATGAAGGCAGTTAACTGATGTGGAAACATTCTAGTCCTCATTAAAGAGAAAAAGGCCAGCGAGGGAGGGGGAAAGGGACAGACACAAATCAATGCTGCAGTCGAACATTTCTAACCTCAGGCATCATCCTTCCGGCCCACTAATGCTGCTTGGTTGGTGCTTATTCAAAACACGAGGCCTCGAGATCATTTCAGAACTTTTAGTATGCCAAAGGAAGAGAATCCATTCTGAATATTGATAATGAAAGGCTATTTTCAGTGCTGGGTGTTTCAGTGCTGAAGTATTTGTCAAGTGTGTAATTTAAAGGAAAGGTATTCACCCATTAAAAATGTTATTTTGCTATTTTGATTAAAAACCCCAGTTACTTTTGGCTTAACTGCTTTTAAGTCAAACAGAAATAATACCGAGTAACTATGCATATAATTTTATTTTAGGAAGAGAGCTTATTAAAACATTAAATAGAATAATTTATTCATTTCATGAAAACTAAATTTGGATTCTAATTTGCAATTTTTTAAAAAATAAGGCTTTTATATATAAATTAATGCTGTGACTCCACTCTTCAAATACACCATAAAAGACCCTTGAAACAAACAACCCCACCTAAGAGACAGTAAAGCAAAGAATTCTAGACTTCAGATGATAATTAAAGGAAATACAAGTAGCACCATCTATGCTCCTAGGGGAAGAATTGGGGTCAGTTTCTGGGGGCTTCCCAGGACATTCTAGGAGACATTCCTCAAAGTAACTGAGTGACAGAAAATTAAAGGAGAAAAACCCTGACAGAACAATATTTCCTTACTTATGTCAGTTCTCACAAACAATTGGTTTTTTGTTTCTTAACAAAATGTCCCCAAGCACAAAAATGGCATTCAATAAAAAATGTGACTGAATTCAAGCCACTAAATTTTAAAAATCAGGGGTCGGGGAGATGGCTCAGTAGAATAAGTGCTTGCCTGGCAAGCACATGGACCTAAGTTCAATCCCCGGCTCTGAAAAATAAATAAATATCAGTACAGATACTATTTTAGGCTACTTTAGTATCTAGCTTCTCAAAAGCTCCCCCTAATACCAATAATCACAGTCTTCATTATACTCCTCACAGAGAAAACAACTAATTTTGCCTGACAAACAAAGCCGACCTGTTTGAAAAATTTTCATATCAAGCACTTTCTTAAGGAAGAGTGGGTTTGTGCTATGAATATTTGGTAGTGTATTTTTAATTTTCTAACATGTCTGTTTGTTGCAAGGAGAAAAGCACTCACTCCTTTCATACATATTATTTTTTGTTATTTGAGACTCAAACAGAAGAAAAGGCCACTCCCTTAACTGAAGTCCCAAAGGCATGCACAGAGTTCCTGTGAGGGAAGTAAAGGTGTCAGGGAAGGGTGTTCCTGTTCAGCAACAGCTACAAGGGAAAGGTACTACAGAGACGGCCCCTACCGCAAGCAGCACACAGCCCTTCTGAGTCTTGGGGAATGGTGGGCCAGGTCCCCAAAATGGGTCTTTCTAGGCTGCTCCTTGGTCAACCTTTGAATGACACCTTGATGAATGAAGTGGAAGCCTGAGAAGGATGACCAGTCTGCTTATTAGAGGGTGTGGGAAAAAAGAAATGTTTCAGGGAAAGGAAACAATCTCCCCCCCCCCCCCAAGCTCCAACCTTCCCTACAGGGTAATACTTGTGGTACACAGACTTCTGAGTGGACTCTAGGATCATGGATTGAAGGCTCTGGAGCCTTAAGTGTGAGCAAGGAAAGGCAGGCAAAAGGAGTTAGTAGATAAGACAAAATGGGAATCAATAGAGAAGGCACAATCCCAGTTTGCACGAGATGAACAGCTCCAACTCCTAAGACTGTTGGAACTTTACTTCAGTGACTACCTTGACAATCTACTGTTTTGTGTTCCCTGCTCTGTAAATGGGAACACTCAGAAACATTCTTCCAAGATGTCCAAGCCTTAAAAAAAACACTTTCAGCTTTGTTCTCCTCTTAAAAACTGAGGGATCTTGGACATATTATGTAAGCTTCTGAAGGCATTTATCATGTGTTGTTTAAAAAAAAAAAAGTCTAAACATGATCCCACTCTTCACAGTTGCTGTTCCATAAATAGTGGAAGTGACTCAGAAGTGGCTCTGGGGAGAACACACTTTTGACAACTGTGTCCCAAATCCTGTCAAAAAATCCTCCCTAGAGATATAAACAAGACAAAAAGAGGAATAGATCAAGCAGGTTTCTCTTTATAGTCATTCACTGGCAAGGACTTTGTGTTTTAATTTAAATTATGATTTGTCAGTGAAAAAAAACTTTAAACAAAAACAGCTGTCCCAAGAACACTGAAGCAAGAACAATTTGCCCAATTACATTCACATTTATTTTTGACTGAAAAAAACTGAAAACCTTTTTTGTTTGGAACACAGTCCAGGTAACAGAGATTCTTTTCATCTCAAGTCTGCATGGCTTCTCTTTCCAGTTAAAGTATTGGGTTTCATATTTAGATGGGACTTCAAAAGATAATCCAGCACTGTTATTTTCCAGATATGGAAATTAAGGTCTAACAGTACTGTGAGCACCTCCAACAAAAAAGTATCAAAGTAAGAAATACAGGGAAACAAGCATGATTTTCTAGTTCATACCAAGTGAACAAGTGAATGTGCTCCACATAAAATAATATGGCTAATAGCCAGGCATAGCGGCGCATGCATACAATCCCAGCTAGTCAGGAAACTGAGGCAAGAGGACTGAGAGTTTTAGGACAGTCTAGACAGCACAGTGAGCCTCTAATGTCAAACAAATACAAAGCAAATAGTGCTGTTGTCTGACTCTTCCCTCAAGTTCTTATAGTGAGAGCTAATCCCCAAAGTGAGCAGCAGGAGATGGGGCTGCTGGGAGGCGATTAGGGCAGGACAGCAGAGCCAGAGCCCAGCCCATGAACAGGCTTAGGCTTCTATAAAAGAGATGGAAGAGAGGCACCTGCTCCCTCCCAGTAGTGAGATGACGATATGCGCAAGCAGGAATCTCACCAGGCCATGGGTCTGCAGGTGACTTACCCGCTTCCAGAACTACCAGCAATGAATTTTGTTATTTGTAAGCCACCTAGGCTACGGTACTTCGTTTGAGCAGCATATGCAGACTAAGACAAATGCTAGAGGAGAGCCCCAGACTCAGGGAGTTATTGTTTACTATGACTGAGCCATAGCCAAAATCTGTCAAAAAGTAAGAGTGAGGTTGCACGTGAGCTTTTACCTAAATGTGAATTTAAGGTAAGTTTTAGTGGAAAAAATTGGACAATTTGCAGACTGGGATATTGCTCCTACTTCTGCCACCATACAAACTATTATGTCTTTAAATCCAGAAAAGGTTTATTCAGTTATGACAATCGGTACATTCTTAGCATGTAATCTCAAAAGTGAATTATTGGGATCATGAACTTACCTAGAAGAGGTGCAGGAAACTTTCTTGCATAAGCTGGTTGAGTAGGTGTTTGGCTTACATAAGCATACGCATCACAATTAATGTATTCATATTTAAGATATGCATGTTTCATTATATGTAAAATTTACCTCTAAAGATAAAAAAGAACTCGCTATCAATCTCTGAATTCTCATTTATGATATGCAAGCTAAAGTATGCAGAAGGACATGTACTGATATTTGCAATTTACTATGAGATGCATCAAATCAATGAGGTGAATTGATGGATGTGTAGAGAGACAGATCGATGGAAAGCCATCCCAAGGCAGAGCATTAATTGTAGAATCTAGGTGGTGTGTTAATCAGCATTTGTGAAAAAAATTTCCATTTGAAAATATGCAGTGGTGGAAAAATCGAAGTACTGGGGACAGGGAAGTTGAATAAGGAAATTGCCATCATACTCACTAACTTTTAAGCTTTTCTTCAGGTAATTGGAGAATGCAGGTCTATCATTTTAAGTTGTACTTTTTTATAAAGCAATGATAGAAAAAGAATTGTGAGAAAAATCATGTAATGACTATTAGAAAAAACTGCGTGCCCCAGCCCCCCCAAAAAAAGAACTGCACAGGTTATCACTGCTGTGACCACTGACACACTTGGTATCATCTGTGACAATAAACCTTTGAAAATATTTAATAGTTTTCAGTAATTCCCACAGCATCTCCTTTGATTCTTATACCTATTAGCTGGAACAAATTCTTATATGCCATGAGAAGTAGTGTTTCTGCTCTCAAGGGCTTTTATAGAGAAATAAGGCAGTACACAATGACTCCACAGGGCTGGCACACAGCTCAGCAGTTTAAGCACCTGCCTGGCAAGCACAAGGACCTGCGCTGATCCCCGGCACCACATACTACGCCAGGCCCAAAGCTGGGTGGGGTGGTACGCGCCTGTAATATCAGTGCTAGGGAGGCTGAGACAGGAGGATCACTATTATTCTGAGCTGCATGGTAGGACACTGTACCAGATAAATTAAAAGATTTTTAAAAATGCCTATACAAAATGAAGGATGAATTAAGTGGCTCTAAAGAGATTCTGTGTTTGCTCATTAGGAACTAGGAAGAGGAACTTAAGTCACGGTGAAGCAGGAGACTGTAATACTCTAATGTTCACGTGGTTGTTCACATCTTTAATGTCTGTCTTTTCTAGGACTAGATTTATAAAGTTTCCTTAGAACTTGGAATTTTGTTGGCTTACTCTGTGCTATGTCCCCAGCATTTGAAAGTCTCTGGCACACAACAGGTTCAATAAATATATCGAGTTCAATTGCCGGTTCTGCCAAATAAATAAATAAATAAATATCTTAAATGAATGAATTAATTAACATGATCTTCCGAGAGTTACTTCATTTCTCTTTGCCTCATTTTGCTCTTTTAAAAGGATGATTATTCCTTGTTACAAGATGAAATAGGAGTAACATCTAAAATAGTTCACAGGTGGGCTGGCAAGAGAACTCAGACTAAGTGCCCGCTTAGGAAAGTGCAGGGACCAGGGTTCAATTCTTGGTGTCACATGCTGCACCGGCCCTGCACTCAGGAGTGCTGAGCTGGCCACCTAGCCTGGGTATGGTGGTGCACACCTATAATCCCAGGACTGGGAGGGCTGAGATAGGAGGTCCACTATGTGCCCGAGCTGCAAGGTGACACCTTGTATGTACCAAATACATTTTTAAAAGAACCATATAAAAGAGTTCATAGGTATTTAAGAAAAAACAAAACATAGAAATGGATTTTCTCTCTTCTAATTAAAAGCAATAGCAACTATCTAAGGAATAGATGCCCCAAGGATAGACATGACCATCCAGATGGAAAGAAAGGACAGAGGAACTCATTGCAAGATGCTGGGAAGGCACTGAGATAATGACCCAGCATGAGGGTGACCCAGAGAAGGAGCTGAAATCTCAAGACCACCATAGGTATAAAATGGGCACTGTCAAAAGACAACAGGGAAGCTGGGAGGAGGAACTGATTCTGAAGGGTTGGGGTAGTAAGAAGGCTTTTAATTTTTCATTATAAACTTCCCAGTCTGATGTCCAAGACGAAACTGAGGTAGTGAAAAGTCACATTGAAAGAATTCGGGAATCTGTTGTAGAGAGAAGGTAATTGGTTCTACAGAAATGGAAAAATGAAAGAAAAAAATTTAAACAACTAAAGAGAAACATATCATCACTATGGTGGACACAATAATGCTTCTGCCTTCCTTGACAAATGTCCACATCCTAAGCCCCACATGACACAGGGGTATAATCTTGTAATCAGTTGAGCTTGAGGTGGGGAAAGCATCCTGGGCTACTCAGGAGAACTCAGTATAATAATTTTTCACAAGGTAAACAAAGAAGTTGCAGGAGGCGCCAGGTAGCAGTAGGAGAGAGCCTAGTCCAATACTGTGGGCTTTAAAGACAGAGGGAGAGGCCATTGGTCAGGCAAGGTAGGCAGCCTTCAGAAGACGGGAGAGGCACAGGAGAGTGGTTTTCCTCAGTAATCTGCAGGAAGGCAAAGGAAAGGAAGAAAGGGAAAATGAAATACAAAGACAGTATAGAACTAACTTCTCTTACTTCCTTGAACAGAATGTTTTGTGCTAATATTGTTTAGGTAAGCTCTCATGCCTATACCTTATTCTCTGGCTAACTACTATGAAGACAACAATATACAATGTGTCAACTACTGTAACTGGCCTACTAACCTGTTTTTTTATTTTTACGTTGTATTTCCTTTAATTCAGAACATCCATATACCATTGATAACAAAGTTCTATTGAGCAGACAATATTTTATTTCTGACAAATGCAGCCATCAGATTTAAAACAGCAAGTAAGGAGAGGGGGAATATTAGTTTCTTTTTGCTACTATAAAATTTCACCTTGGTGGCCTAAAATAATACAGACTTATTCCCTTTAGGTTAAGAAGGCCAGAAGCCTAGCGTGAGTCTTTGGGCTGCATTTTTTCTGGAGGCTGTTGGGGAGAATCCAGGCACCTATTTCGCCTAAGCTTGCCTAACCAGAGGCTTCAGGCTGTTATCTCACCAGCCCCAGCCATCTATTTTGAAACTTGTTTTCATTGTTTGTTTTTCTCCTTAAAATAAAAATAATAATAAAACATTATGACACCATGAAGGCAGCCCAGCTAACACCTTGATCCCGGGAGACTCACTTCAGACTTCTGACTACCAGAACTGTAATATAACTTTGTGTTGATTTAAGTCACTAAATTTGGAATGATTTATCATGACAGAAACATAAAACTAATGCTTGACTGAAAGTTCACATTTTGAGGGTGAGAAAATGAAGAGGGGATATGATCAACAAAGTGAGAGGAAAGGGGCTGGGGAGATGGCTCAGTAGAATAAGGGCTTCCTTGGCAAGTATAAGGGCCTGAGTTCAATCCCCGGTTCTGCAAAAAAAAAAAAAAAAAAAAAAAAAGTGAGAGGAAGATGAAAACTCACACAGCACAGGGTCAAGGAGAGAGAGGCAGAATCTAATTGCTTCAAATGCTGCATCAAGAGGAGGAAAATCTTCAGTATCTTTTGACTTCGTGGAGCCAGGAGCTACCCTTAAGGAATAATTTTGGGAGTACTGGGTCAAAGGAGGTAGCCAGATGGTTGTGGTTAAGAAACTGTGGGACTGGATTAAAGAAGTCTGCTGATTAATTGCAAGATTAGGGCACTAGGGATATGGGTCAGTGGCGTAAGCACCTGCCTGGCAAGTGCAAGGTCCTGAGTTCAATTCCCAGTACAAAAAAAAGAAAAAGACGATTAGGATGGTAGCTTGAACATACAACAGAATCAGAGAGGCTGTTGATGCAGCTGTGTTCAAGACAGAAGCAGCCAGGCAGATGGTGGTAGCAGGAATTAATCAAAAGGGCCAGGTGTTGGGAGCACTGGCTCAGGAACGCAGGGCAAGTGTTCATTCTATTTTTGAAACAGAAGATCTGATGAATCAAATTATAAAAAAATGTTGAGTAAGGAAAAGACCTGCTGGAGATGGGGGAAGAGGCAGGGAAGCAGATGAGCAGATGGAAGAGTGGCTTGACGAGGTCCTAAGGAAGCAGCTAGAGGTAAGACCCCAGGGGCAAGGAGGATGCCACGGAGGCTAGATCAGGGTTGGGAGAAGCTTTTGCAAATGATTTTGTAGGGCTATCATTTGTTCCTTGGGAACAAATATTCAATTTTGTTACAAAAGAACAAGAAAAACAAATAGGATGCAAGAAATTTGTTAAGTATTAGATAATAAATATGCAGTGGTTTATATGATAATGAAAACTACTAGATGTGTTAGATTTAGCTAATGAGTAAGCCAAGTAGATTTTTCAGAATTTGTGAGATATTTATAATTTGGAAAGCTAGATGAGTAAGACTAATTTGTGTGTGTATGTGTGCGCTAGCATAAAAGCAAATGCAAAAACGTAAAAAGTATCCTCTATTCATGACACACTAAATAACCTGAGACACACAAAACCCTCAATATTCAGTAGGTTGCATATTCATTGTCCAAGATGACTCACAGTGTGGCCCTTTGTATCCTTTGCCCAAGACATGCAAGTTCAGTCCTCAGCTTCTCATCAAGCTAAGCAGTGAGCAATGGACGACACAGTCCGCTGTGTCTCCAGTAACGAAAGTCAGTGTCACTAGAGACATCATGTAATTGGGAATCATTTCTTCAACCTGAACCCTGCTTCATAGGCATAATCCACAGGGAAATTTGCTGTGTCTGGACAGAGACATAGCTTCTACTTCAAGCAGCAGGTTGTGTGACCCTTCCACACATCCTAAATATGCCAGGTTAGCACATCTCTTTCCTTGCCTCTTGCTTTATGTTTTTGGTACATCTAGTGAACTGTATCTCCGGAGCATGTTAATTTGGTCTACAACTTCTAGGATAGAGTACCCAGTAGTGGAATGGAAGCTGACTAACTGCAGCAAGGTTACCTGCCGTGTTACAGATGTGGAGCAGAAGTTCCAAAGTACCATCATGTTTCCATACTCAAAAATGAGGCCCAGAAATAAGAACTGGAAGATGAAATTCAGGTAAGTTTTTCTCTTTTTTAAATATTTTATTTATTTAATCTTTTATTTATTTGTTACAGGGTCTCACTGAGCAGCTCAGACTCGTAGTGATTCTCCTGTCGCAGCCTCCCCAGTGCTGGGATTACAGGCGTGCACCACCACGCCGGGCTTCAGTGGTTAATATGTCAGGCCTGGACGAGGCATGTGATACAGGGGAAATCAAACTTGGATCCTTGCGCTTGCCAGGCAGGTGCTTAGACTGCCAAGCTATCTCTTCAGCCACAGGTTATTGTTTTTAATCTAAAACAATTAAAGTATAATTAAGAAACAAATTTTAGAAACTCCATAAATTAATTTACCCAGAAGCTGGATTATTCTTTTATTTATTTATTTATTTATTTATTTTTTGGCAGAACCGGGGATTGAACTTAGGCCCTTGCACTTGCCAGGGAAGTACTTATTCCACTGAGCCATCTCCCCAGCTCCCCGAAGCTGGATTATTCTAACCCTACTATTTATTATTTCAGGTTATATGAAAAGTAACTTCCTGAGAAAATTATTGCTATGAATCAATGGTTGTTACTTTTCCTTTTTTCAAGTAATAGTATCTGTTTATAAATTAAAACCTACATACAAAATGATAACAAATTTTATCAGGCTCAAATTATTCTGAGTTTAAATTTATATTTTCCAGGGCCTGAGTTCAATCCCTGGTTCTGCCAAAAAAACAAAAAAACAAAAAACAAAAATAAATCTATGTTTTCCTCTTATATGTTTTTATTTTCTTCTTCCAATTTTGCATGCATGTATCTTATAATGTAAACTACTAAGTCAAAGATAATACCATGCAGTGCAACAAATACTGTGAAGTTCATATTATTATGTTTAGTGCAATTCTGTATCATTTGTAAGTTTTCTCTTTTTAATACTCTTTTTAAAAATATATTTTCCTATTGAATCCATCCACAAAAAATGTTTTTGTACACACGTATATTTGAAACTAGAATTTATAGGTCAGTTACAGTTTCACTTCAACTGCAGTTTTACATTTATTTCTGTATTTTGTTTGGTTGAGCTATGTCAAAAGAATCCAGATAGGTCGTCATAAATATTAATAGCTCTTTCTAATGGTTTATGCTGCAATCTCCAGATATTCTTCATTAAACATGTCTGGAAGCTTCAAAGCAAAACAGTCTGAAACTCATTCATGACTGACTTGCTAACACTCTATAGCCACTGCTTTCATTTCTTATTCTAAAGAAGAAAAGGAAGCGCCCACCCTTACAGTGGGACACTAATCTACAATATGACCTTCTTATTCAATGTACTGGGGATTCACTTATCACTGGGCAACTTACCATGAAGCTCGATGAGAGCCTGTGCGGGCCACATGTGCCTGACCCTCACCTGGCCCTGAGCCCAGCTGGGCCTCCTGGGCAACTCAGGTAATTTTTCTCATCTAGACATGCATGGGCATGAATTTTTCTGCAAAGCCAATACAGAGCTACTAGCTTTATAGTCAACAGCACACTGCTAAGTTCAATGGTTCTGAGGACATAAAAGAGACTGTCTTAGCTGGCAGGATAAATTAAATATGTTCATGTCAAAAAAGAGAGGGAGGCATTATGTGCACATATCATAAAGGGATGGAGTTCCTATAATATGGATCAAAATGTTATATTCTTCTTATCACAGCTTTATGGAACGACTTTCCTCCCAAGTCCGGTAGGCAATCTCATTTGTAGATATATTTCAAATTAGTTTTACATTTAAGAATTCTTTAATTTCCAATGTTATTTTTGGGGGGATGCGGTATTTAGCAGCTTATTTTAATAGGTGCAAATTGGTTTCTAAAAATACCACCTGCCACCCTGGGTTTCTACAGACAGCCTGAAACCCACTGCATTAGCAGCAGTACAGCAGCAGCCTCAGTCTACAGAATAACGAAAGAGTATATTTCCATGGAATCTGCTGAAGTGCTTGTTTATTGCACACAGCCCTGCGCTTTTCCACATTGTATGTTCTGCCCAATGCAAACTGGTGCTGTAGAAAATTAGCATCTAATGCATAGGTAAATCTGGTTGAAATCTCCATGGTTTCATCTTGAATTTATGTCCACGTTTAATGATTGTACTTTTTACTCTTCATTGCCCAGGCTTTGGAGTCAGAGAAAGCAGTGGGGGAAAAATGAAAAGTAGTATAAATCTGAAAAAACTAACATAAGACTTTCCAAATGAAATTTAGCTAATTGGCCAGGAGGATCCAGCCCAAAGTAGCAGAGTGTGTGGAGAAAGGGGCAAGGGGCAGGCTTCCCCTTGTCCATCCAGGTCTTTAGCCTCATCCATCCTGTCCACCTCTGTAGGTGCACTTAGACAAAGCAATAGAAGAAAGCCCTGACAATGTGAAAGGTAATTCACTCCTCTGAGGTGCTGGTGTTTGATTAAAACCAGGGTTAACAGAGATTAAGGAAAGGTCTGGCCTGCATATTGAACAAAAGTGGCCTCTAGTGGACAGTTGTGCTTTTTTAACCAGTTTACACTAGCAATGAGATGTAAGGAATGATAAAGGTAGTATCCACTTTTAAATGATATTTCAGTGGCATTTTAGAAAACAACTGTGATGACATACACACATAAGTCTTCAGTTACATTAATAAAGAAATATAAAGGTTGCATTAATATAGCCAAAGTTACACTCACCATTTTTGATGGCCCTGGACTTGACAGGACCGCAGGAATCAAAGCCCTGGTTTTGGGTTTTACTACACATTTTATTCATTATGTTTTCTTATGCAACTACTTCATATCTGTAAGTCTTTATTTCCTAACCTATATAATTAGTTGATTTATAAACTGCTTCCTTTTCATGCAGACAGATGGTCATTTTTTTTTAAAATCAAATTCACTTTACATCATGTATTATATGTACCACTGGGTGAATTAGCAAAAATTATTAGATTTTAATTAAAGGTCTTCGTTATAGAAATTTAATGAAGGTAAAGGTGATGAGTTGTTTTTCTTTTTCTTTTTACACTGATTATGGAAAACATTTCAAAAACCAAATACACTGGATCATTTGTTACTTATAAAAATTTTTATCATTACAAAAATCATAGTTACTATTTTTAAAAGATTTATTTCCCAGAGTAAAGAAGCACATAAAAAAACAAAGTATGTAGTAATTTTTCAGAAAACTATTTGCTTGTTAACTCATCATATATTTTCCTAGGGCATAAATAGGACGGAATATATTTTATGGGTAGGAATGTGATACTTTATGGTTGAACTGTTAGCAAAGTCTCTAAGAAAGCACAAAAACTTACAAATTATCATTAATCCTACAGAACTAGTGCTGAAATACTATTAGCTATAATGGGATTTAGTACCTAAGTGTATATTCTCTAATCTGCTTTTCCAGGACAAGTTAAGGAGAAAAATGGGCTGTTTTTATGATTACTCTCATTTTTACCTCCTTAGAAGAGATGTTCAAATGCTTTGTATTGCCAAAAGAAAAAAATCCTAGCCTAAAAAGCTTTCTGAAGTACAACAATAAAATCAAACTTTAATGATCAAATTAACTTGCTTTATCTTAAAGCTATTCAATTAGGAAAGTTTCTTCTCTTTTAAAAGAGAAGAAACTTTCTCAGGATATAAACATACCAGTTTGAAAATGATGCTATTCCAAACAGTGGGTAAAGGATGAACTCAAAAAGAAATCCAAATCTGTCATGGATTATTTATAAAGAGTATAGTTTTTACAGTAGTCTCAATGTTTTCAGAACTAAACCAGTTTTTCATCATGAATAACAATTGCATCCTTCTTCAGGCCCACAAAAAAACATTCCCTTACTGGAAGTAGTCAGGCTTTTTCATTACTGCAAAGAATGCCAAGATAGAAATTAGCAGTCCTTTTGAGACCTCATACTGTAGAAACAAACCAATCTTTCTACTCTGTCCTCACCGAGATGATGTGGCTGGTTTGTTTTTACTTGGACATTCAATCACATAAAAAAAAAAAAACCTTAAAAATGCGCATGATCCATTATGCCCAAGACCTCCACATTCCTTCTCCTTCCTGCTGTCCCAGACACTGTGCACATCATGCCCAGCTGCAAAGGCATGCTGGCCTTGCACACACTAGCAGAAACTTGTATCAAGGCGGCGAATAAACTACTGATGCTTTATTTCTCAAGTTTGGAAAAACCAAGTTTATTTTTCAAAGGACAGAGTGATCTCTTCAGCAGAGCTGTCACTAAGACTGAAGCAATCAAATGTTTGACCCAAATTCTAGATGACATAATTTTACAAAATACTAATTTTAAAGAAATTTAGCCCTATGTAATCACCTGGGTACTTCATTTGACAATTTGGATGATTTCATGCTCCTTGATTTAGCTCCCAAGGTGTTATAAAAAAATTAAAGGCTTGCAGTCTTACTCTTTGTAAATTAAAATTACTTCTAAAAACATAAATAGATAGTGTTACTTGTTAGTTTAAATTTCCTTGGCAGTTCCACAACATTCTGGATGAAATATTACATCCAAAGCTTTGCTACTGATCAACCCTCTCGCCTTCTTCACACCTTTTAAAATCTTGCTCCCTAAGTTCTAAGCCACTGGCACATAACCTGGGCCCACAAAACATTCCCTTATTGGAAGTACTCAGGCTTTTGCATTATTTACAAAGAATGCCAAGATAGAAATTAGCAGTCCTTTTGAGACCTCATACTGTGGGCACAAACCAATTTTTCTACTATGTCCTCACCGAGATGATAAAGAACCAGGTGGCTGGTTTGTTTCCACTTGGACATTCAATCACATTAAAAAGAAAAAACCTTTTTTTTTGCGTTTTCTGTTCAAGGCATGGTTTCTCCACCTAGCTGCTGACTCCCTGAGACACTTTTCTTGATTAAGGTTACAGTCCTTTCCCTATCCCCTAACCACAAATAAACAAATAAGGCTTGCACAGTGCCAGTCATACAGTGGGTTCCCTACAAATATCTGAATGAATGAATGAATGAATGAATGAATGAATGAACGAATGAGAAAATGGAATTCTCAAAAAGTTCCCACACTTGAGGGTTCTGAATCTCAGGGAAGGACAGTGGCCGTGACCAGCTGTTATTAATTCAGCAGACCACTATGGCTAAGCTGGTCAAATGGCCACTTGCTCATCTTAAAACAGCTAGGTGTTGGCTGGCTGACTGCCAGCCTGGGAGCTAAGCTGGCAAGGCCTTTGGGGCACGTTTCCCTCTTCACTGTGGGCTGTGGCATTGGCAAGGGGGCCCCCTAACATGGAAGATTTATCACAGGAGCAGGACTGACTATGCCAGGTGGGCCTGAGGGCAAAATACAAGCTGCAGGCAAAGCTAACACCTGCCAAGCTGTGGTGACCACAGGACTGTACCTGCTGTAATGTAAAATCAGAAGCAAAAAACAGCTTAGTATGTTCTTCTTTCTCAGCTTGCCACTATAGGCGATAAATTCTTAGTTCCAGGGTATAGACTGGCAAAATAAGCAAATGATTCAGTACGGCCAACTTCTATAGTTCAAATCCTTACTGGAAAGTGCACATGGTCAGAATTCTTCTATTTAAGGAATAATAGGTTATCCCAACTACTTTCTAACTAAGAGATAGCATGCCAAATGCCAAGCAGGAAGACAAACTGAGTTTGTAAAAGACTGCTACTTTTAAATCTGCCTACACAGAAACACAGGCTAGAGAAAAAAGGGAAAGAATATATTTGTTTTCTTAGAGGAAAAAAGCAAACAAAAATGACCACTAAAAACAAGAAATAGGGCCGGCGGTATAGCTCAGCGGACTAAGGGCTTGCTTAGGTAAGTGCAGGGACCAGTGTTGATCCTTGGTTTCCCAAGCTGCGCTGGCCCCGCCTTCGGGTGCGCTGAGCCGGTGATGCAATCTGGGCGTGGTGGCGCGAGCCTGTAACCCAGCACAGGGGAGGCAAAAAGCAGGAAGATCACTACGAATGTGGGCTGCATGCATAGCTGAGACCCTGCACCAAAAAAAAAAAAAAAAAAAATAGAAAAAAGAAAAACAAGAAATAATCTAAAATTTAGACTGTGAGTGTACACAACTACTTTCTGAAGGAGGAATGGTAGACATGGCTTTGGCACCTCCAATCCACCCACTCACTCTCTCTAGGAAATACTGTGCTTCATGGCACAGCATCTCACTGACTGACTTCCACATTAAAGAACTACTCAAGTTCCAGTACTCCAGGCATTTACTTGTCCTGACCTGGTAATAAATTAATCCTGTCCCGAGGTCAAGAGTGCAGAGAGAACCAGTTTGGCAGGGTGGAATGTAGGATGCCTTTGGGGAATCTTCTTTCAGGGTTAGTCACCTTCATCTGAGTTTGATGGCGACACCGTCGGAGGGGCTTATCTTTGCCCAGATGGTGAGTGGGGCAAGGCCATTATGCTGTCCCTATAAAGGATGGCCGTCTGGATGCTTGCCTGATGAGCTCTAGCCATGTTATATCCTCCCTGACCCCAGAGCTCTTGATGTCCACAGGAGATGAAGTGTACATCTCCTATGACAAACAGGAGAGCCCTCCTGGGCAGATTCAATGCTATTTGGTCATGCTTCACTGGACACTTAGAATAACTTTCACATCTTCAACTTATTAATACATGGTAGTAATGACAATAAATGATGAATCCTTCTGAAAATAACATTATTTCTTCATGCTGAAAAAGTTATGATTAAAAACTGGGAGTTCACAAGAACTTTGGATGCACTTATTTTCTTACAGAAGAAATAGGGTATTTATTTTCAAAATTCTTTTCATCAGAAAAAACTGACATAAAAAATGTTGACATGTAAATGGGATGATAAATCAAATTACCTGACTGCCTCTTGATCATTTTTTATCATTGTTTGTTTTTGAGCAATTGAAATGGGCACAGGGCTGGCTATGTACTTTGTAGGACACTGTTTTTCAAAACTGTTAAGAATTTCAGGATGGTGTATAGGTTAGTGGTGGACAAGTACTTAGTAGGCACACAGCCCTGGGTTCAAACTCCTGGGCCTTAAAATTGTTTTTTTTTTTTTTTTTTTTCAAAATGCTGAAAGAAGAGCACTAACCCAAATGTTTGTAAGGGTCACTTGCCTGTGAAGCCCGTTCTATGTGGACAGGTGAAAGAGGAGCAGGACTTCAGTCATGAGTAGGTGTCAACTAGACAGATAAAGGATAGGGTGGAAAAACATTTCAGATTGAGGACAGAGGTAAGGTAGGGAATCGAGGAATAGCATGAGTCAGCAGTTCTGTAGCTTGCTTTTATTATAGTATACACACACACACACACACACACACACACACACAGGCAAAGCATGAGATCAGAGCCAAGGAGGGCCTGACACACTAAGCCTCTAACGCCAAATGCAGTTTGGGCTTTACGTTGAAAAGGCCACTAAAGAGCCTGTGAAAAGACACACTGGATTGGGTAGATGGATAGGTACCTTGGGGAAGGATTTAAAGGGTGCAGGAGCAAGTGGTAGGGAGACTAGGTGGGAGAAGGTACAGCAGTTGGGAGAGGTAACAGTGCATATGGAATGGGGGGAGGGTCTGACATGGACAAGGGGTTTTGAGATTGATGAAGGTAAAACTAATTATGGGAAATGAAGACCAGGGAGCAATCATGGGATGTGCCTAGCACCACCAGTGTCATCACAGATAGAGTGTACTGGCATAGAGAAGTCAGAGGTAAAGGGGGTGAGGAGCTGTGAAACACAGGGTAGCTAACACAGTTTGCATGATATACTCTGTCTTCAAAAATTATAAAAGTTAAATTCAGGGTTTAAAATAAAAGTGGCAAATGCTCTTAGGAAAGCTTCATCCCAGCACCCTTGCTCACACACCCAGACACACCTGTAGCACCCGTCCCTCCACGGCAGCCACGCATGTCTGAACATGGCACCAGGGCCACTTCTGAATGGAGAGTACATATATGCATTGGACACCTACCCAAATGAAAAGCTTGACAGCCTTTCTTTGAAAGATACAAGTCTCACATATACAATTTACAGATATCTTTGAAGTAAATTATACCTTGCCAAATTTCAATAAGCAGGAACACACTTATTTTGAGTATTAAGAGTCATTGGGAAGTGTTTCCTTACCTCCAAGAGATTCCTGACTTAGCTGAAGGTCAAGTCAGTTCAGAACATTGATGAGTGGTGATTAACAGAATCCATTTAACATTTATCAATTGCCTACTATGTTTCTTAGTCTATCTTCAATGGGACACAGAGCTATGCTCTGATGAAGGTTTCAGGAGTATGAGAGATTTGATAGGTAAAATGTGAGATGATTTGGACTATACCAAGGAAAGAAATCAATTTGATTTAGTTTAGCCCAATGTTTTTCAGAGATATTTGACAAAGGAAACCTTCTATCACATGACAGAAGTCAACAGACTTAAAATTAAAACATTTCAATCTTCAAAACACTTATTTTTCAAAGATAGAAATGTAAAAATCACACAGCCCCAAAGTTGGCAAGGGAGATCTAAAATCAGATCCTGGAACCCCACAGGTGCTGGCCACTGAAACCAGGAGTGATGGCACACCCCTGTAATCCTATTTGCAGAAAGCACTGAAACAGGAGGATCACTAGGAGTCTGAGCTGTTAGCGAGACCCTGTACCAAATAAATAAATAAACAAATAATTAAAAAACAACACTAAAATAGAAATAAAATCAGATCTTTCCGTTTCAGCTTCAAAGCATCATTCATAGGACCTAAAAGGGAACAATAAATATTAAAGAACAAGGCTGAATCTGGCTACATATTTAAGGGATTCTTGGGGCTATTTTCAACCTTCTTACTCAAAAAACCAACTAGAACTTTCTGGGATGTCCCCATCAATGCCAATATCAGACCCTACTTTCCAAAGTCTCCCATCACTGAGTTCTGCTTTTTTATCCTCTATAAAACATTACTCCACTTATTCTCTTTTTTTAATTTTTTTTTTTTTTTATGTATTTGGTACAGAGTCTCACTATACAGCTCAGACTAGTAGTGATCCTCCTGTTTTCAGCCTCCCCAACACTGGGATTACAGGAATGTACCACCACGCTCAGACTCAGTGGCCAGCTCAGGGTGCCCAGGGGTGGGGCTGGCAGGGCATGCAGTACCAGGGATCAGGACTGAACCCTGGTCTCTGTGCTTGCCTAACCAGGCACTTAGTCTGTCGAGCTACCTTGCCATCCTCCACTTATTCTCCTGACACAATGAGATTAGAATAATCCTGGCCTTTAGGCCTTTGTTTCTGATGCCCAGAAATCTCACAGATCCCTGGACACAAAAAGCAGGCTTTCAGGGTAGATTCAAAGGTAGGACATTTCCTAAGGGAAGCACTGGACATTAGCAACTGTACAGAACAGACTAACTGTGGATAGCACTTCTTCAGGCACAAACTGAAAAGGAGTTATGCCAAAACATATGTGAAAATATGATGAACACAGGAAGGCCAAACCAATCCTAAAAAAGAACCAAGGGAAAGCCTACACTTCATGATTTCAAAATTTATTATGAAGTTACCTTAATTGAGATAGTCTAAAATCAGCATAAGGAAAGACAAATCAACAGAACAGAATTACAATCTTATAAATAACCTTTACACTTAGAGCCCTTGAAAAAGATGTCAAGGTGATGCAATAGAGGAGTAAGACCTTTTCAGCAACCATTCTAGGACAACTGGTTATCTGCATGCAAAAAGGTAGACCAGGAAGCTCGCAAAATATGCAAAAATGAAGCATGGACCTAATGCTTCAGGAAGAAAAACCATGGAAGACATCTGCAATATATATATTTGTATGAGGAATTGAACTCAGAACCTTGCGTTTGCCAGGTAGGCACTCGTGCCACTGAGCTGTCTCCCCTGTGAGTTAGAGAGTTCTTAAGCACCATACCAGAAGCATGGTCCATGAAAACATAAATAAATAAATAAATAAATAAATAAATAAATAAATAAAATAAGAAAATAGACTTCATCAAACCCAAAGGATAGTGCCTTTTGTGTTGTTTCAAAAAACATCTAAAGGGGCAGCACGATAGTTCAGTGCACTAAATGCCTGCTCAGGCAAGCTCAGGGACCACATTCCTCACTAGCCCCTCCCCAGCGAGACTGGGCGTGGTGGTGCACACCTGTAATCCCAGCACTGGGGAGGCTGAAAACAGGAGGATCACTGAGTCTAGGCTGTGTAGTAAGACACAGGACCACATGCATAAATTCAAAAACAAAAAAATCTATAAGAAAGAGAAAAGTAAACCACCATTTAGGAGAAAATATACATAAATATTTCTGCTAAAAGATTTATACCCAGATTATATAAAAACTTCTTCAAATTAATAATAAGATATACAACTCATTTCAAAATGAGCAACAGATAAAAAGGTAGTTCACCAAAGAATAAATTTGAATGGCTAAAAGGTCATAAAAAGATGTTCAACATCATTAGTTACAAAAGAAATGCAAATTTAAAATGAGATGCCACTTCATGCCTACTACAGTAGACTCAAAGACAAAATATTACCGGTAAGCATATGGAAAACTGGAATGTTCACACACTCCTGGTGGGAGTTTGAAATGGTGCATTCAGTTTGACCATGTGTCTTCATTACTTTTCTGTTGTTACTGGGACAAATACCCAACACCCAAAATGAAGGAAAAAAAAAAAAAAGAGGTTTATTTGGCTCACAGTTCCGGGAGGTTTCAGTCCATACTGAGCTGGCTCCAAAGAACGTGGCAGAGCACAACCTTTCCTGGAGGCAGCAAGGAGCAGAGCTTGAAAAAGATGTCAAGGTGCTGCAACAGAGGAGAGTAAGACCTTCATGTAGGGAGGGGCAGCAGCTCAGGCAGCTGGCCAGGCCCTCTCCCCTCCTGGCGTTGTAATGCAAATTACCTGCCCCGGGCAGGTGCACATCCATGCCCGCAGTAACCAATCACAAAGTCCAGAAGACCCCCATGACTGCCTGAGGCTTGGGGGGGCAACTAGACACAAACTATTACAACGTGCACATGTCTCCCTGAAGTATTTTCCTCAGAAACAAAAACATAGACTGATAGAGACTGTGAATATATGCACATATCTCTCTCTATAGTATTTCTCATAATATCTAAAAAGTGAAAACAACTACATTTCTATCAACCAGTAAATGGATAAACACAATGTGGTACAGCCACACAGTGAAATATTATCTGCCATTTAGAAGCAACAAACTACTGACATAATCTACAGCATCAATCAATATAAAAAAAAAAAGGATAAGTGAAACTAGACAAATGCAAAAGATTAAATACTATATAATCTCACGTATATGAAATGCTCAGAAAACACAAATCTATTGAGATAGAGAGCAGGTCAGTGATTGCCTAAGGCGGAAGAGATATTTTTAGGTAATAGAAATATTCTAAATTTGGATTCTATGGTATCTGCAAAACCCTATAAATGCACTAAAAATCATTTGAAGCGCAAGAATTTTATGGTATGTAATTTTGTCTCAATAAAGCTGTTAAAAATTTAAAAACCTTATTTTTCCTACATAATGAGGGAGAAAGCGTAGGTAGGCAGCCACGTTCAGAAGATGTCATGGAGGTTTTGTAGTCATTAGACACCGGGCCTGCCTACATTTGCCTGGGCCTCCTTCCCACCAGATTCTTTTTAGCTAACAGAGCAGAAACAGTGGAGAACAGAAAAGACATGACCACTGCTTCTTGGCCTTGTGGATCAGACTAACACCAGTATCTGCTTTTACTGGATTAATACCTAATATGTCCTCTACTTGAGGACAATATAGTAAATGGATTCTTTGGAGCAGGGAGGAGGAGTAGAAGTTGCTTCACCCACTTCCCACACTGAATTGGTCTTGTAGTACCTCTAGAAATGGTATCTTTCCTTGGCAGTGATACAGGGAGAAAAATTAATCTTGGGTGGGTGACCTTCAAACGAAAAATGATCTCTGGACCTGACCTGCACGAGTTTGTGTTCTCTAAAACTTAAGAATGAATTTTAGGAACAAACAGAGGTTATGAGCAGAATATGAAGGAAAGAAAGCTCCTGTCCAAGAGACAGACAGGAGGGGGGCCCAAGCAGGTTGTTCCTCCAGGAAGTTGTTTCTTCCAGGGACCTTTATAGAGTAAAACCATGTGGTGGTGGTGGGGGGGGGGTCTAAGATGGGGGAGAGCATGGAATTCACTTAGGTGGGCATGAATGAGGTGGGACAAAACTATAGTTAACCAATGAGATTACAAGCACCATTGCTCAGGTAAAACTGATTAAATCCAATAACAAATGGGGAAGGAAGTGAGTCACATAGCAAGTGGACATGAATCTTCCAGTTGGGGGTTGGGCTAGTGACTCACTAGGGCTCTTTCAAGGTGATTGATAACTATTTAGAATATCAATCCCTGATGCCCATCCCTAGGAAAGTATGTAGCTGTGTTTCCTCTTTTTTTTTTTTCCTATTTTTTTGGTACAGGGTCTCACTATGAATGCAGCCCACATTCATAGTGATCTTCCTGCTTTTTGCGCCCCATGTGCTGGGATTACAGGCGCGCACCACCACGCCCGGATTGCATCACCGGCTCAGCGCACCCGAAGGCGGGGCCAGCGCACTGGTCCCAGCGCTTACCTAAGCAAGCGCTTAGTCCGCTGAGCTATACCGCCGGCCCTGTGTTTCCTCTTTTTGTCTCGTTCTTGAGACGTGGTCCCTATGGCAGTGTCTGTCTCTTCCAAGTTGCAAAGTCATCTTGCCTACCATCTTGTCTCCTCAAGGGCCTGGCCCTGCTTTACTGCCTAGAACATTTCTATCTAACTCAGCTGCCTACAACAGTAGAATATAAGAAATAGGGCTGGGGAGATGGCTCAGTGGAATAAGTGCTTCCTTTGCAAGCGCAAGGGCCCGAGTTCAATCCCTGGTTCTGCCCCCCGTCCCTCCCCCCCAAAAAAGAAATAATACACTGACCTTCTAATTCAGTGACGGTGTAGACATTTCTATGAAGTTCCAGACAATGACCATTCTTAACTGCAAGGGAATCTGGGAAATGTAGGGACATGTTTCTGCCTCCAGTACATTGAAAAGAAGCGTGGATATTGAATAAAACAGCTCATAGTTTCTAGAAAAATATTTCTTTTGTTAATGTACATACAATAGAGACAGCACTATTTATGTCACACCACAGTAATTACAAGGCAATGGACAAGAACATGCTTATTAATGGTTTATTAAAATAAAAATGAAAAGTTTTTATTGTAAATGTAACAGCTTTGGAAAAGCTATCTGGAAGTGAGACAAATGTTCATTGTTATTCATAGTTTTTTCTAAGACAAAAATTTGCTGGGTGTGGTAGCACATATCTGTAATTTCAGCACTTGGGAGGCTGAGGCATGTAGATCACTCTGAGTTCAAAGGCAGCCTTGGCTACATAGTGAGTTCAAGGCCAGCCTGAACTACATGTGAGATCTTATCTCAAAAACAAAAAATAAACAAAAAACTAAATTTGAGGCCTAGGACATTTGGTATTGTAGAAAGAACAGACAGGATTCTTGAGTGAGAAATGTCTGAATTTCTAATGCTCTAGGTACTGTGTATGCCTTGGGTAAATTTCATAATTTAGCTAAGCCTCAAATTCCTCATCTGTGCAAAGAGAATAATAATACCTGTCTTGTGGGGTTGTTCCACAGACTTCCTAAGACCACAGGTGTGAAGCGCCCGCCTGTGCACTAGTGACAGCGCCTCTTCCCCACTCAAGCTGCTCACTCACATAAGCCTAGGGTGGCTGCACATGCCAGCAACGAACAATGGGCACTTTTTTTTTTGCCAAAATTAAACAGCTGTCTAGCCATAGTTTCCCCACATTTCCCAGGCTGATTATTCTTCTCAGGAGAATTCCTAATCAGAGATTATCTCATTCAACACACACACACACACACACACACACACACACACAC